>VDFB02077864.1:66966-89720 GCA_007258455.2 Sequoia sempervirens
AGAAAACTCAGCTGCAACGTATAGGTTCTTTCAAGAAAGCCTTGTGCCTCTACAGCTGAAACAAAAAGACAGGACATAGTTTAGCTTATTTTCCTTTGCAAGTATTTTTGTCAAAGCACAACGAGGGAGCTTCCACTCCTAATTTGAAGAGCACTCATTGCGTAGTGTACACAGGCTATTCATAACAACTTCTACTGCAGAGGTGTTAGTTGTTACGCCAACAGGTTGCAAGGTTGCATAGCTTCTTCAACAATAGATTAGAATTAGAATAAAATTTAATTTGAATGTATGTTAGCTGAATCCGAGATTTGATAGTACTAATTTATGGTGAAATTTAGCTCATACTTTCTTTGGATAGATGATTTTTATTCGATGCGTAAAGTTAGCCTGAGCTCATAGTTGTGGATGCTTAACTTCTGTGTGGATCAGTATTGATCAATTTGATAGTAGTTGTTCATGACATGAAAATCGTAAGCACACCCCTTGAAGATTGCACCCACTTTGTGTAGTTCTCCTAGGGAGGCGAAGCAAAGCATGGTTACTAGTTTCACCTAATCTCTACCATCTCTTGAATTCATAGGAGTAGTATAGAACCTCTAAATCCCCATCCTTTTGCACTTTTTTTTTTTTAAATCCGAAATAACAAAAGAAAGCATTATTGTCAAATTAGTCTAAGTCCTAGCTTGTAAGAAGTTTGTTAACGTAAGTCCCTTTGTGTATCACCAACAAATCACAACGCCCATTGAGCTTATTCACACATCAAGACCTGACAAAAGAAACCTTGGAATCGCCATATGATCTTCTAGCAATCTTAACATACACGGTGGTTTTTCAAGAGAGGATAAAGTGTCTCTGGACTTTTTATTCTAAAGTGTTTGGTGCATGATAAAACGTACACCAGCAGGAGGCAACTTCATGAATGGATGCATTGATTAACAAAAGCAACTGTTATTCATTTATTTATATCTTTTCCTTGCACCTTTTGATCACAAAAATTGGGCGCTCCATTTAGGGGGTCAGCCCCTATAACAATAAATTTATTTAAATTTATTTTTATTTTTTTTTGGCTGCCACTATGAGGGGATCAGCCCTACAAATAAAACAAAAGTATTTAAATTTAATTCCAAAACTTATAGGCGCCATTATTGAGGGGGGTTGGCCCAATGCAAAGAATTATTTTATTTTATTTTTAAACTTCATGAGGAGGGCGCTGAATTTAGACTTCACATTTGTTTTATTGCCGCCTTGAGGAGATAAAGACTAACCTTGGAATGAGGTAAATTTCATCGTGATAACAATGACAATAAACTTGCCCTCTCCATAACATCAATGACAATAGTTCTAACAATTCTCACCTTTGATAATCTCATGAAGTGCAGGATTTTTGGTCCATCTAGATGCCTATTGTGTTAAAAGGATTTGAAATCAGTTGATCATATCCTTCTCCATTACAAGTTCGCAGTTTCTATATGGTCAATTCTTCTTTCCAAGCTGAATATGTGTTGGGTAATACCAGCCTCTATGTGCCAACATTTATGTAGTTGGCCATACAGGTAGACTAATCTGCAAAACCTTTGGCATTCTTTGATCTTGTGTGTGCTGTGGGGTTTATTATTGGAGAGGCACAGATGAATTTTCAGGGATTTGAAGCTGACAGCTGATGGATATTGGTACAAAATTGGAGCAGCCATCGAAGAATATGTAAATGAAGACATCCTAAAGAACACTAGGAAATTAACTACTTTTGAGAAGATTACTGTGCATCTATGGAGCTTCAATTGTAATTCACCCATTCAAAATTTAATAGCTCGTAACAATAAGAGAACAGGAAAGAAATGGCATGTGCCACATACAGAGGTCAAGTTAAATTTTGATGGGGCATCAAAAGGCAATCCTAGTTTAGCTAGGGCTGGTTTTGTTCTAAGAGATGATGAGTAGGGTAATTTTATTCTAGGGAGCTATCAATTTCTTGGGCATAAAACTAATAACCATGCAGAGTGGAAGGCCCTCTTACCAGGCCTCAAATCACCTATAGAGGTGGATTGTAGAAAGATTGAAATAAGAGACTCATAAATCATTGTAAATGCGGTTAATAAAAGGCTTTTGTACTAACTGGTATCCAAAGGCTATCTTAGAAGAAATACTAATCTAGAGAGTTAAGTTTCATAATATTAAAGTTGCTCATTGTTAGAAGGAGCAAAATAAGGTTGTTGATCCCTTCACAAATATTGCAGCTATACAAAAATATAAAAAATCTCATTGATTGAAAGCAAGGAGGCAAGTGATTAGAAGAATTTGCTTGAAAATATTGAGGTGCATCCTTCTTATGCATAGGTTTCAAAATGACATGAGTAGTATTAATGTTGCATGGTGATACAGCTAGGCTGGTTGAGTACATCCCTTCGCAGATTTTGGATTACCATTCCATCAATTTAGAAGGGATATGAAAGCAGCCTCCATATGCAATGATGTTCTTTTTTGTGGCATATCTATGCATTTTTGTTGGAGATGCTTTCTGGCAAGAAGATGCTGCAATACGGCTACAGTAGTTGATTACCATATCAAGGCCTTTTGTGTTCATGGTAGGTGGCTGCTTTTCTCATGACCCATTGCAGCAAAGGCTGGTCTCTAATCACAGATCAAAATTGATCTTCTACTGCAATTCAGCAGCCAACCTTATGATAGTTAAAGTAGTAATGGGCAAGAGGGGTTCAGAGAATAATGGCTATTGCATTCTTGAGCCACAATATTGTCAAAGTTTAAGAAGAATCTGAATCAGCTGATTGTATATGAAGAGCAGAGGGATAGTGTTCTAGAGTTGTTGGTCTCAAAGCACTTGACTAGGGATATAGAGGATATGGAGGTACATTGGGGATAGGAGGAACAGAAGAAGCAGAAAGATAAAGACCTTGTGGATGAGAAATGGATAGAGAATATGTTGCAATTGATGAAGGTAGATATAAAGGATTTGACAATTAATACGGAAATATTAGATGCATTTATGTAGGATATGCAGATTGTGATTAGAAATATAGTGATATCAGTACACAAAGGCACGCCAGAATTAACAAGTAATTGTACCATGCCTTTCTTGAAGGAAGGTTTATTGACAAGGGGAGAACAGTGTGATGTGATGGTGCATGGTATTAAATTTCATGGGCTTGTGAAATCTACAGCCAAGGTCGTGGATGCTAAAGTGACATTCAACCATATATCAACCTAGGGGGTGTATAATAGGCCTTATGCGCATCAGAAAATTGGTTCTTTGGGGAATGGCTTAGCACAAGGAGATCAATAGTTTGGTGATCAATTGCTTGTACTATCTGTATTTCTTTTTGTTTGTCTTTATTGTAGTAGTATATGACCACATTTTGGTATGTTTTCATAGTTATTAGTAATGGTTGTTTACTGCTCTATATGATAAAATAAATACATGAATCAATAATAGAGATGACAATGCATACCAGATATAGGAGTAAAATATCTTTATTCGCACATCAAATTATTACAGAAGAAGACCGAAGATGATCAACCAAGGATCAAAGGTGATCCAACTAGATCATACCTTTCTTGACAATACACGATCTATGTAAAAGACCCAACAGTTGCCAAGAGGAACACAAGCATCATCCAACCGACGTTGATAACTACCCAAAGTCGACAACTAATTAATACAAAATCAGATAACCAATATTATCAAAACATAGTAATAGACATTGTGCACTGACTACAATGGTTAGTTGAATTGGTCTTTAGCATTGCTATGCCCAAGTGTTGGGTTGTTCAAATAGTTTTAACTTGTTATATGTAGTTCCATGGGGCCTCACATATAGAATCCCAATATCTCTATTTAAAAACATTTAGCATTTTAATAATCCAAGAAAGAGATAGCACAATCCATACAGCCAAAGATCTCATCAAAAAAGATTTCACTGAACACAATATCACCTTTTCAACCATTGAAGACTTTCTTGCAACCTCTACGAATAAATAGATAATGCCTTCTTTTCCTTTGAAGTCATCTTGTGACTCACAAAATATATTTATACAATTAAAGACATGATATTTTCATAGTCCATATAAGTGATTGAAAGAGCTTGTGTTAATAACAATGTAAATGTTATTCAATCAATGTCTCAAATCACAATCTATAATCAATTTTTCCTCATCCTCATGATGGATCACAAAGTGTGACTCGAAATGTTGATTCAAAAACATTTACACAATTATGACTAAAATATCTTTCAATCGCATACATTTATACAAGTTGGAGAGTAATTGGAAAGGATAGAGAGAAGTAGCATTGTTGTATAGATGTTTGGGCATGCTCATGAATGTGTTAGATTTAGCACATTAATAATCCAACAAAGTGATAACAATATCCTTACAGCCAAAGCTCTCATCAAGATGATTCACTAAACCTGATATCACCTTTTCAATCATTGAATTTGAAGATTTTCTTGCAACCTTTGGGAATAAATAGATAATGCCTTCTTTTCTTTTGAAGCCCTCATGTGACTCACAAACCATATTTATACAATTTGAGACATATATTTCCACAGTCCATATAAGTGATTGAAAGCGCTTCTACTGATAATTGTGCAAATATTATTGAATCAATGCTTCAAATCACACTTTGTGGTCAATTATTTCTCATCCTGATGATGGATCATAGAGTGTGACCCAAAGCATCGATTCAAAAACATTTACACAATTATTAACAAGATGTCTTTCAATCATTTTTATTTATACAAGTTGGTGTGTAATGGGAAAGGATAGATAGAAGTAGCATAGTTGTATAGATGTTTGGCCATGCTCATGAATGTGTAAGATGTCTATGAAGGCTCCGTGAAGGTATTAAATATTTCTAATAGCAAGGAGATAGTGGAATGAGGACATCCCTCACCCATTTGGAGTTTTCTCCCATTTTAGGTTTCTCTAGGTCAAAGGTTGTGTTTATTTGAATTTCTGCTTGTTATTGTTCTCATTTTTGTTTAAATATTCTTCCTTGATGTATGTTTGCACTTGGAAACAACAAACGTAAGACATGGGGAGTTTTTTCAGCACTTTTGTACAAAATCAGCAACTTAATCAGTCAAATCAAGATTTGAATGGGTGAATAAGGTAGTGGAATATCCATAGTGATTATGGATCAAATTGGTACTAAAGCATGGCTTCTATGTTCCTTTTGGTGTGGTTTCAAGCAATGTGTGTGTAGTTAATAATTTTTCAGTTTTATGCCCCTCACTAGATCAGCTAGTGCTAAAGAAGATTGTTATGTTCCTTTGCAGTAGGATATATCCACAAGAAGCTGGAATAAGTGAATCAGAAGCAATTCTATTAAAGAAGGTGAAATGTCTCTTGATGATGAAGAAAGATTCAGCAAATGGGAGGAGGATGTAGCCAACATAACTCCCTCTTTGGACAAGCTTGAAATGGTGAAGATCTTGAAGGTCCTCATAGGAAAACTTGAAAGGAGAAAGAAGATCTTGGAGGTGCTCATGGACAAGCTAGAAGTGCCCATGGAAATATCAAACGAAAATGAAGCATTAAAAACTTATAACCCAAGAAGAAGAAGCCGCAAGCCGCCCAAGCTCCACCTTCGTTTGGAGCAGAGGCCAAGAAAGACTTCCATCCATATGAGGGTGAAATTGATTCCGAAGAACTTGACCATTAGATTGCCTTTCAGAGATATATTTCAGTTTGTATCACCTTATTAAAATGCAGCATATTTATTTTAAGAGATTGAAGTTAGCTAGTCATTTTTTAACATGGTTTGAAAGTTATGCTCATCTCATGGCTATGAGAAAATTACCACCAATTAGTAAATGGGATGAATTCAAAACTTCGATTAAAAGGCAATCTATCCTATTTGTTATGAAGAGGATAGGCGTAATGAATGGTCATATATGAGTCAAACACAGCCAAAATAAGTAAGCATATACAAGTGAAGTTTGCAACAAAGTGGTCCAAATGAGAAGAGATGTGTTGTATTGTGATGTGCTCATGAAGTACATAGGTGGGCTGCATAGTCACCTAGAGACCTATTTTGGTGGCCAAGCCTAAATTAATTGATGAATCTTTCTGCCAAGCACATTACCTGGTGATGGATAAGAAAAAGTTTGTCTTCCTCCCAAATCAGCAAAAACAGAAACTAGTACCAAATCAGATAAAATGAAAGTGAAAAGGGAAAGGTAAGCCTAATGTTGTTCCTATTTTTGCTAACAAGGCTACTAAAAACATTTTGGGCGTTGTGATATTAATGGGCATGCTAACAAAATTGGCTACATGTTATCTAGATCTCCTTTAATTTTAACATTAGGTACACTAACTCAACCAGAGCCTTTTGTGCAAAAGACTTATGTGGAAGCATAAAATCATAATGCAGATTTTGAAAATGCATTTTAGCATGCTATGAAACCAAATTTTGCAGGTTTTGAGCCATAAGAAGATTAATATCTCCAAGAAGTTATGCCCCAAAAGTTGGGTAAGTTGTGTATGTCTAAAGAAGGGAGGATTGAGCTGATGAGAGAGGCTCACAGTTCAAAGTGTCTAAGTCATTTTGCTGTTAGGAAGACGATTGCAAATCTACAAAGATTGTTCCAATGTTCATAAGGGGATGTGTGCTTTGTAGCACAGGTTAGTCAAGCAATAGGAAATTGAGTATGTACATGTCATTACCAATTCTTTCTAGGCCATGGGAAAGCATATACATGGACTTTGTAGGAGGGCTGTCCATATCCAAAAGGGGGCATGATTATTTGTTTGTGATTGTGGACCAGTTTAACAAGATGAGTAATTTTATTCCTTGCAAAACCACCCTTAAAGCACATAAAGCAGCTGAATTATTCTTTTATAATGTGTGGATTCGCTTTGGTTTGTCAATTCTTATTGTTTCTAATAGAGATCCTTTCTTTATGGGAGCTTTTTTAAGGACATTGTGGGAAAGATGGATATTAAATTGAAGAGATTAACAACTTTATATTCACAAACGGATGGCCAAAAACAGATGGTAAATAGAACATTGATTCAACTCTTGCAAGGGACAGAAAACATCCTCAGATTGGGATGAAAATTTGGCTTATATTCAACATTTTTATAATAGGGATATAGAACTTTCTACTAATAAATCTTTGTTTAAAACCCATTTGAAACACACTTTGGCCACTTACTACCTAATCCTTTTGATGTTGTGATGGAAAGGCCACGCAAGAAATAAGAAATGCTGGACTCCAAAGTTCACAAAGCTGAAAGGTTCACAGAAAAAAATCAGCAAATACACCTCCTAGTGCAAGGGAATCTAAAGGAGTCTCATGCTAAGAACAGAGCTAGACATGAACCATGTCATGTTGAGTACAAGTTCTAAGTTGGGGACAAAGTTTGGTAGTTCTTGAGCAAACAAAGACTCAATGGGGAAGCCAATAAGCTCAGGCCACTACAGTATGGCCCATTTGAAATTGCTGAACAAGTGAGACAAGGTGAGGTAACCGTTTCCTCAACTATTGTGTTCTTAAACTTTTAGGGACCAAACCCTCCTGATATGGGTATCATTCAAAATGGATGACATGTTAGTAAAGTTGGCTAACATCACCACAGAGACATACTCTTAAAGACTTCAAGACAACAAGACCATCATAACACATATTTCCCTAAAGTAGAGATCAAAAACAGAGTTAGAGAGAACTTAACAAGTCAGAACATGTACAGAAAGTTATCTGAATGATCTGGAAACTTGGAATACTAGCAACATGATGAGAAGGAGCATTTATAACACTTTCAGCCCTAGACAAAGACATCATACACTTCCATTTGTGGCCAAAAATGTCAATGAGTATTCCTATGCGTACAGGACAGTTCCATCTGCGCTCAAGAGTCCAAGACCATCCCAGTTGAGATAAAAAGATGTATCCTGTAGACAGAAGAAGCTAGAGTGTGTAGGACTTCATCTCTTGGTGTTTATAGATGTTTGAGCTTTCTTCCAAAGCTCCTTATGACTCACAAAATATATTACCCTCAAGGAAGCATTGTAAGGAGGTTCCTTCTAGCTGTAATTAACTATAACTGTACTTGTTTGCTTCAGTCAACTGGTCTGATACAAGTTGGATGTAATTGGAAGAATAGAGAGAAATAGCATTATTTTATAGGTGTTTGGGCATGTTCATGAATGTGTAAGATGTCTATGAAGGCCTCAAGAAGACAGTAAACCTCTGTCATATGGCAAGCAGATAGTGGCATGAGAAGGAGATCCCTCAATCTTATGGAGTTTTCTGCCATTTTGAGTTTCTACAGGTCAAAGGTTGTATATACTGCTTTTTGTGCTTATCCTTGCTCGCAATTTTCCTGATATATTCTTCCTTAATATATGTTTGCATTTCAACAGCAACAAAAGTAAGACATATGAACTATTATTCTGCACTTTTGCACAGAGAACATTAGCTTAATCAGTCAGATCAAGATTGAAATGGATAAGATTCATATTCATGAATTAAGTAGTGAAATATCCACACACATTATAAATCAATACCCCACTTAAATCTTGTTTACAACTTCAATTTATCCATTTGTTTGGGGCTGATGCACAACAGTCATATGCAAAGGTATCCCCATCGATACACACATCTCTTTCCAAAATTGCTTGCAAATAAAGGATTGTGATCACAAACAATCACCTTAGAAAAACCATGGAATTCATAAATGTTTTCTACATAATTGACAATATCTAGCATCAAGCATGTCTTCTTCATACCAATATTATGAGCATATTTGTGAGACAGAGAAAGGAAACTAGAATGGTACCTTATGTGTTTAAGATATATTTTACTTTTCTTTCCTAAGTTTTTTCCCTCTTTGACTAATTTGATTCTTTTCCTTTATACGACTATAGAGAATGATAAATATTTCAGACTATGTGATAAGAGAATTAAACAGTCAGCTAGGAATGAAACAGGAACTGAAACTAGTCTAGGAAATGACATAGTCAAGGGAAATAGAATGCATGTCTGGTTTTGACGGATGATGATGATGGTAGGATGGATGAAAGCCTGAAAGTTGATCAAGAGGTGTTATGGATGGTTCTGGATAGGTATGGTGAATCCTGACTCCACGACAGATGCTCCCAACCCAATAGTCATGCAGGTCACCAAAGGTCATGCCCCCGGCCTAAAGGTTGCCCTCTCATCCTCCAAAGTGTGCTAGTATCCTCAATAGCTGTTGTGAGTAAAATGGCGTTCACCACCTAAAACTCCACTAGAAACCCATTGGGCGCACTCTTGACCTCAAGGTCACTCTCCCAACGTACAAGCAATGTTGGCGTCTTTTGCTCGGACACCTTCACAAATCTTTGGAAATGTTCACCTGATTTTTCTTGTCGTACTTGCAGATTATGGAAAATTATTGCCTATGCTAGGATATTAGTTGTTGAACTTGTGGAAAGAGGGAGAAAAATGGTTATGCCTATTTTGGAGACTACCTTAGTCAACCCCCTAGGATGGCATGTTTCAGCCTCGAAGTAGTAGCAATATTGGGAGTGTGTAATGCCCTAATAGTAATGATGGTAGGTGTCAAAGATGTAAAGGGAAAATTGTTTGAGGTTTGCTAATATGTGTAATGCTTTGCAATGGAGGAAAGAAGATGATGAACTCAATGATGTGCCATGGAAGAGGTACAAAAAGTTGTAAATGCCAAATGCTTATGGAGGAAATAGGATTGCAAAGATTTAGCAAGGGTTTAACAATCGAGGAATTCAAGAGCTTAGTATGAGGTAGAAGAATGCATGAGGACAAGAGAGTGCATAAGATTGCAAGAGAGATCCACTAAGAATTTCAATTTTGAGTTTGAACTTTTCAAAGACACTAGCGTGCACACACAAAGCTATTGTTGCAAGGAACAAACATGTAACAAGAGGGCATTCCTTGTTTGACTTGCATAGCAAATTAATGTGATCCATAAATAGGGACGATATCCCTCACATGCCTTTAATCAACTACGAATTTCACAATGTCAACTCACAAACACTCCAACAAAACTATAATCTACCTCTAATGGATGTTTATTACAATCAACAATGTTCATTTTAGTTTTAAGCATAAAAGAAGTTCATAATAGACGAAAAATGTAATGTCCCCAAATCAGGATCATTTATAATATTTTTGTGGATATGTGAATTGAGTAAAATATGAAAATGTTGATTACCTATGGTAATTTCCACGATACCTATTTATAAATGCTAACAATAAAATATGAAACTGAAATTATATACTATAGTCAGTGTATAATGTTTATTATTATGTTTCGATAATATTGATTATCCAACTATGTATTAACTGTTTCTATTAGTTGGTTCTCAGCTTCAGGTAGTTATAAGGGTCGGTTGGTTGACAATTGTATTCCTCTTGACAATCGTCGAGTCCTCTAAATAGATTGTGTATCATCAAGGAAAGTGTGTGATCTAGTCGGATCCACTTTGATCCTTGGCAGACCATCTTTGGTCTTCTTCTACAATAATTTTCATGTGCAAATAAAGATATATTTTACCCTTGTATCTAGAATGCATTGTCATCTCTATTATTAATTCATGTATTTATTTTATCAAATAGAGAATTAAATATTTGGCATCATTGCCTTAACATAAATTAGGTCCAATATAAAAGATTCATGCCTATAGACCCCAATAATGATGGGAAGAGAACACATGGTGGTCAAGACCAAAAGATTAGGCGATATTTAAGGATCTAAAGTAAAGGGAAAGAAACAGAAGACTATGAGAAACACTTCAAAAAAATACAACCGTTTGATTTCCAAGTCGGAGCCCTTCTCAAGAACACAGTCAAGTTGAAAAGTCAAGACAAACTTCTCTAGACGAGGGAAGTTGGGAGACGAAGTCACATTCCTTCACAGAATTGTACGAGAGTAACCTTTGAGGCATTAAAAGTTTGAGGGGCTGAGACATAATCTTCCAATTGTAAGTCAAACGTGTGACCAAGGGCACACTCTTACATTTCATGCAAAAGAATGTGAAATTAGCAAAGCAAGGAAGCAAATGGCAAAAGCCAAAAGAGTAGTTAACAATCTCTATGTTCTTAGTGAGATTGGAGGAGAAAGATGTTGTATGAATCAAGAAGATGAAAGTTGGTTATGGCACAAGAGAATGGGGCATATAAAATTTTGCAATCTTGTCAAGATCAACCATAAGGAAGTTGTGAGAGATATGCCAAAGAATTCAAACCCCTCAAACATCACTTGTAAGCAATCTCAACCTGGTCAGCAGACTAGAGTGAGTTTAAAATCAAAAAAACACTCTACAATGAAACTATTGGAGCTTATACATATGGATCTCTGAGGTCCAACCAAAAAAAAAGGTATGCAATGTGAGAGGTATTTCATGTTGTTAATTGATCACTATTCTAGAATGACATGGGTCAAATTTTTCAAAGAAAATTTTGAAGCATTTGAGAAGTTTAAGGCATTCAAAGCCTTAGTGGAGAATGAAACAGGCTTAAAGATCAAATGTCTTAGATCAGATAGAGGAGGAGAATTAACTTCAAATGAGTTTAAAGACTTCTGTAAAAAGCATGGGATAATAAAACATTATTCAGCTGTAAGAACTCCACAACAAAATGGGTTGTGGAAAGGAAGAATAGAAGAATCCAAGAAATGGCTAAACCTATGCTAAATAAGTCCAAGTTACCTAGCACATTTTGGAGAAATGTAGTTCATACGACGGTCTATATTTTAAATCATGAACAAATCAGAGTGAACTATAGCAAAACACGATATAAGTTATGGAAAGGAAGACCTGCAACAGTGAGGTATTTCAAAGTGTTTGGGAGCACATGCTACATAAGGAGAGATGAAGAAGATTTGGGAAAGTTTGATTCTAGAGCTGAAGGAATATTCCTTGGTTACTCTTCAAGAAGTAAAGCCTACAGATGTTACAATAAGAGGTTGCACAAGGTCATTGAAAATGCAAATGTGAAAGTAGACGAGGGAAGATACTACGAAGAAAAGGCACAAGAAGGTGTTCCTCAAAATGAGAAAATTTGCAAAGAAGAGGAAATAGAGGAAGAAACTGAGAAGGAGATAGTTGAGCAAATAGATCCAAAGACACCATCTAGAACATCATCCAAGACAACTTTCAGATTTGTTCAAAGAAACCATCCAGAAGATTTGATTATTGGTGACAAAGATGGAGAAATTAAGACAAGGCAGAGATTGGCTAATACTTCAAATCAAGAAAATATGTCTTTGCTTTCCAAGATAGAACCTAAGAACTTCAAACAAGCAACTGAAGACAAATTTTTGATAGGGGCTATGGAGGAGGATGTAATGTCCCCTTCTTAGGCAGTATAGTTGATTCAGGGGTTAGCTGTCAGAACCCTGGTGGTTCTCGGTTTCAAACCCTAATTGATTTTTGTTTGTTTTTGCAATATTTCGTTTTTTTGTATTTTTGAAGGTTTTCAAGCAAATTCTAAAAGGTACGATTTTCTCAAAAAATGATAATAAATTCAAATAAATTCCAAATCTTCACAGATTAATCTCAAATAAGCCAGAGAACAAAGGCGCACTATTCCATTATTTTTATAGAACTTTTACAGAGATGAAAAGTTGATAAATGAACAGTAAATGAATCAATTTCAAAGAACCTGGTGGCGGCTGTCATAAATACAGTATGGTACGGCCAGAAACAATAATGAATCTCTAGCTTCTGAAACGCAATGCAAGATCTCCAGTAAATGCTCAAGACAAAGCCAGCGCCTAGAACTGAGTGCCAGGATCTGAAAGCCAGAAGAAAATCTCTGAAGGAATAAAGTACGGCCTGTAGGTACAGAAGTACGGCCTGTCTGCAGCAGCAATAATAATGGTACAGACTCCAAGGAAAAGATGCCAGATCACTGATTAATCCCTCTGCTGAAGTCGCCTCAAATGGAAGATGATTTTCTCTGCTTCTCACTGAATAAAAGACTCAATAATCTCAAACTGTGATCTCTGGATGAAATCACCAAGTGCCAGCTTCAACTGATATTTCACAGCCTCAGTCTGTCTGATCTCTGAAGAGTTTTCGTTCTCCAGAAACGATCGTCTGCCAGAAACCCTAAGGTTTGCAAACTCCGATGCTCAGAGCAAAAGACAAATTAGAATAATATTTTCATAATGGTTCGATTTGTCTTGACTGCAAAATATATACTCTCCTCAATAAAATTCGACCCAATGCACTTTTAATTAATCATTTAAATTAAATGATTAAATTCGTCTTTTTAAGACTTAGGAGAAATCAATTTAATAATTGGCACTTATTTTAATGAATAATAAATATTCATTAAATTAAAAATCAATACTTTATTATAAAGTAAAATAAATACTTTATAACAGGCCAAATTAATTAAATAATTTAATATTTCAATAAAGTGACTTTAATATAAAGTCAAATTATTAAATATTTAATAACTCATTAAATACTCCTTATTTCTCCATCAAATCAACCAACTGCTGAACTGGGTCGAATCTGAGCTGAATAACTGCGCCAGGTGCCCTGCCCGAAATAGCAGCTTCCGTCTGACCTAACTTTCTAAAAATAGAAAGTTCTCTAAAAAGCTCTCTGGAAGATTCTGCAAGGCCCAACCCCACTACAGCATAATTCCATCAAACAGATAACTGCCCCGATGATCCTTGCACACCCTGTCAGCCTACGAGGATCGAAATTATAGGCTAACTCCTCGACAAATGTCAGCTAAAACGGGGACATGACAGTCCGCCCTCCCTGAAATTGCTTGTCCTCAAGCAATCTCTGCAAATACAGCTGCACTGCACCACCTGGATCCCATGGAAAGTACCGGACAATGTTCCTGCTGGCCACAACGAACTCCTGTAACTCCCTCAACTGATCAGCAAGAATAGGAGACCCTTCCCTATTAACCTCAGTGCGGTCCGACATAGGATCAAGAAACTTAGAAGGAGGCAAGTCAAACGACAAGCAACACTTACCCCCTAAAACTGCACGAGATATACTATCATCCAGCATATCAAGCACGTGCATGCTAGAACTGTGCACCTGAAACAAAGTGTGTACCTGCGGATCAATCACGAAGCCATATGCACTCTGCACCATATACACACTGTGATACTCCTCCGTGAGCTGAGTCTGAAACCCTAGTGCACTAGTAGGATCCCAAACACTATCAACGTTGCTCTGCTCAAGACCAGGATCAGGTGAGTGACCCATATCAAACTCAAAGAATGGATTGTCGTATGAAGATATAACATTCATCTCAAACAATGGATTGGTCACAAACAGACCCAAACCACTAGGCTGATCCCAAACGACAGCCTCAGAACCCCCGGGGTACTGAGCATAACCATGCCTGGTCTGCACAAAATTCTCCTCTACCTTCTCGCTCTTCCCACTAACGAAAGAGATAGAACGAAGGCAGCCATCTGTAATACCTCTCAACACATATTTCTTGCCCTGTACCTCAAATCTCATCTCCATTTTAGGCAAGTTGAGGGTGAACACACTGATATCCTGCAGCCATCTCATACCCAACACTAAATCCATCCCTCCTAAGTTGACAACATAAAAATCTGCCTGCAACTCATAATCATTCAGCATGAGAGTGAGATTACAAATCCGTCGAGTGCAAGTGAGTGTATATCCATCTGCCACCCGAACTCTGAATCCAGCGAAATCCTCTGTCTGGAGCCTACACCTGCTGACGAAGCTCTCATCAATGAAATTGTGTGTTGCTCCAGTGTCGAGCATAGCAATACATCGCTGTCCCTCCACTGATCCCCTGAACCTGAATGAGTCATCCCGTACACTAGTAGATAATACCAACGGGGATAAGTTGGCATCGGGCCCAAACTCCGTAGAGGCATTCCCGGCCTCTGCATGTTCTGAAACAACCTGCTCGTCTGAATCATCAGACTCGTCATCATCATAGTAAACCCACATGGCGCGGTTGGCTCTGCCCTTCGGTCTCAAAGGACAATCGTGCTCCTTGCTGTAGGGTGCTTTGCACCAATAACAAAGTTGTTTCTTCCTGCATTCCTCCCGAGTTGCATCATCAATTCTTGCAACTGGTTTCCTTTTAGGCTCTGCAACTGGTGTATGACTCTCCTCAATAGGCAAGTTATTTGTTTTAGGCGGAAATTGTTTCTTCGGAGCAGCAAGCTCCATACTCCTTGCCTTCCGCATCGCCTCCTGAAGTGTAGTCGGATCAAATGCCTTGACCCAACCTCTCATGGGTTCTGTCAAACCCTCAACGAATAGTATGATAAGTCTCCGCTCTGAAATGCCAGTCACCATAACTGCAACTCTCTGAAACTCACCTATGTATGCTTCCAGACTGCCAGTCTGTCTGAGCTGAGCCAACTCTCTGAAATACAACTCTGGATCCTTCCTATCAAATCTTTCTATCAATCTGCTCGTGAACTCCTGATAGGTATTAACAGCATGATGGCCTAATGTGTACATGCCGTGGTGCCACCAATCATGCGCGACTCCGTCCAGATGTAAAGTGGCAAATTTAATTGCCTCATCCTCCTGCATAGGCCTAAGTGACAGATAGTTGTCCAATTTCTGGACCCATGACCTAGCTGATGTCTTCTCTGACCCATCAAAATATGGCAGTGTAATCTTGCTCACAGCATATTGTAAATCCCTATTCACGCAGCCAAACAACAACAATACGATCTTTGTGGGGTCTGATCAAATCCACCACCTCCCTCCCTACGGGTTTATGAGCATCTATCCAGACTCCGCAGAAAGTAGAGTGCTGGGATCTCGGTAAAGAGACATGTATTCGCCATGAAATCTCGTCAAGTCTGCCACCGACATGCCGTTCTGTGGCTGGAAGTCCTGATGATGCACCTGATGCTCTGCCCCTGGAGTCTGAGGTGGAGTATCTCTGGGTAAGAAAGTAGGCTGACCTGGCCTACGCTCCTGATAGATCGGTAACGGTTGCCTAGGAGTTGATGCCAATGGCTGATCCACTGGAGTGGTCCCGCTCGTCTGTCCAATCTGTATGAAATGAGGCTGTGTGGGCGTACACTGCCTAATAGTACCCATCAACTGCGACATCATATCCATCATGTTGTCGTGTCTCCGTCTAAACTCCTCATCAGTAATGTCACCCTCTGCATGTGCCTTCCCTGGATCTCTGCGAGTCTCTGAGGAAGTCTCACGATCTGCCATTAGGGTTGCAACACTGTTTTCACTACCGTCTGAACTGGATCTGTGAAAACCAAGCACTCCCGATACTGTCTGACCTTCTGGAATCGGAGGACCTGTCCAGTCTTCGTCTTTGCCTGTCCCTACACCTCTGGTATACTGAATAATGTCTTGGTTCATAAAAGGCAACCCAGAAATGCACTGTATTCTGAATAATCACTGAAAAAGCACAGGATGGCAGGAAATCTGTGCTCTGATACCACTGTCAGAACCCTGGTGGTTCTCGGTTTCAAACCCTAATTGATTTTTGTTTGTTTTTGCAATATTTCGTTTTTTTGTATTTTTGAAGGTTTTCAAGCAAATTCTAAAAGGTACGATTTTCTCAAAAAATGATAATAAATTCAAATAAATTCCAAATCTTCACAGATTAATCTCAAATAAGCCAGAGAACAAAGGCGCACTATTCCATTATTTTTATAGAACTTTTACAGAGATGAAAAGTTGATAAATGAACAGTAAATGAATCAATTTCAAAGAACCTGGTGGCGGCTGTCATAAATACAGTATGGTACGGCCAGAAACAATAATGAATCTCTAGCTTCTGAAACGCAATGCAAGATCTCCAGTAAATGCTCAAGACAAAGCCAGCGCCTAGAACTGAGTGCCAGGATCTGAAAGCCAGAAGAAAATCTCTGAAGGAATAAAGTACGGCCTGTAGGTACAGAAGTACGGCCTGTCTGCAGCAGCAATAATAATGGTACAGACTCCAAGGAAAAGATGCCAGATCACTGATTAATCCCTCTGCTGAAGTCGCCTCAAATGGAAGATGATTTTCTCTGCTTCTCACTGAATAAAAGACTCAATAATCTCAAACTGTGATCTCTGGATGAAATCACCAAGTGCCAGCTTCAACTGATATTTCACAGCCTCAGTCTGCTGATCTCTGAAGAGTTTTCGTTCTCCAGAAACGATCGTCTGCCAGAAACCCTAAGGTTTGCAAACTCCGATGCTCAGAGCAAAAGACAAATTAGAATAACATTTCATAATGGTTCGATTTGTCTTGACTGCAAAATATATACTCTCCTCAATAAAATTCGACCCAATGCACTTTTAATTAATCATTTAAATTAAATGATTAAATTCGTCTTTTTAAGACTTAGGAGAAATCAATTTAATAATTGGCACTTATTTTAATGAATAATAAATATTCATTAAATCAAAAATCAATACTTTATTATAAAGTAAAATAAATACTTTATAACAGGCCAAATTAATTAAATAATTTAATATTTCAATAAAGTGACTTTAATATAAAGTCAAATTATTAAATATTTAATAACTCATTAAATACTCCTTATTTCTCCATCAAATCAACCAACTGCTGAACTGGGTCGAATCTGAGCTGAATAACTGCGCCAGGTGCCCTGCCCGAAATAGCAGCTTCCGTCTGACCTAACTTTCTAAAAATAGAAAGTTCTCTAAAAAAGCTCTCTGGAAGATTCTGCGAAGGCCCAACCTGACACACTGCAATTTTGGAGCTGTCAAACACTGGATAACTGCCTCCGATGATCCTCTGCACACCCTGTCAGCCTACGAGGATCGAAATTATAGGCTAACTCCTCGACAAACAGTGTCAGCTAAAACGGGGACATGACATTAGCCTATCATTCAGATCCTCGTAGGCTGACAAAGGTGTTTACAGGGTCACTTGAGGCGGTTATCCTGCGTTTGGGAACATTACTCCAGCTGTTGATTCAGGTTTAGGCCTTGGCAGACTCTTACAGAGTGATTTTTTAGATACTTACTATTTATAGTAAGTCAGGCAGACAGGGGTTACTATTTCTGGCAAGGCGCCTGGTTCAGTTGGTCAGCTCAGTTTCAACCCAATTTGACAGTTTGGTGAGCAGATAGTGAATATCAAGGCATTTAATGATATTGGGAGAAATATTTAAGTTGTGACTTTATAATATAAAGTCAATTAATTAAATATTAAAATATCAACGGAATAATATAAAGTATTTAATACTTTATATTAAAAGGTCGATTATTGATGACTTATTTATTCAATAATCATTTATTAAAAGGGACACCATATTTTAATTATTTCTCCTAAGTTTGAAGGGGCAAATTTGATAATATTTTAAATGCTTATTCTCTTGTTTTTTTGGGTCGACTTCATGAGAGAAGATATATATTTTACAAAGACAAATCGAACTTATTATGTTATGATTATTCTAATTTGTCTATTTTTCTCTCTGAGAGCATTGGGGTTTGTGAAACAAGGGTTTCTGCAAATCATTGGATTTTGGAGAATGCTCCCTCTTTAGAATTAGACATACTGAGACTGTGAGATACCAGTTGAAGCTTGTCAGTTGAGTGGCTTCATTCAGAGGTCATTACAGAGCTTATTGTGAAGTATTTCATCAAGGATTTGGGTCGAACTTCTCCAGAAGGGTTACCTATTCAATGGCGGCTATTTCCTTATCATCTAGCACACCTTTCAAGAAAGTACGGAATTATTAAATGCTGGTTTGGGCCGTACTTTTACAGCAGCAAGGGCCGTACTATTCCTGCAAGCTAGGATGCCTTGTCTTTTTGTCTTCTGGCTTCTTCATTTTGGACGCCTAGGGTTTCTGGAGCCTCTGCATCAATTTCAAGGTGGGAGATTTCATTATCTCATTCAGCCGTACCATCTCATGCTTCTTTTCAGGCGCCTACAAGCTTATTCAGGTTTTCAATAAATAGCTTCCCTTTTTACTTGAATGTTTAAATCTCGCAGTTGTAATTATTTTGGAAGATCAATAAACCATTTGGCATCAAATTCTAAGTTGTATTTTGTCATATTTAATCTTCTGGTATTTTATTTTATTTTTCCAAGCATTTCCTTGCAAAATCGCAATTTCTCTTTATTAGCAAAAAAACCACACAAAAATCAAAAACAAACAAAACAAACAAAAACCTTGCATTCTCAGTCAGTGGTTGGGTTGAGAGACACCTGGTCTCTTACAGAGGAATTGAATCAAATAGAAAAGAATGAAACTTGGGAACTTGTCCCAAGACCTACAAAACAAAAATGTAATTGGCACTAAGAGGGTCTTCAGGAATAAGATGAAGGAAGATGGTAAAGTGGTAAGGAACAAAGCAAGGTTGGTATGCAAAGGATATGCACAAGTAGAAAGTATTGACTTCGAAGAAACCTTTGCTCCTGTTGCTAGATTAGAAGCTATCAAAATGTTTTTAGCATTTTCTAGTTTCAAAATTTTCAAGGTCTATCAAATGGATGTTAAGTCCGCCTTTCTTAATGGCAATCTAGAGGAAGAGGTATACATTGAAAAACCAAAAGGGTTCTACTTGTCAAAAAACAGGGATTATGTGTGTTGATTTAAGAAAGCACTCTATGACTAAAACAAGCTCCCAAAGCATGGTTTGCAAGACTTGATAAATACCTACAACAGCAAGGATTCAAGAAAGGAATTGTGGATAGCAACCTTTATATCAAGACCGCAAGTGCAGATTAATTAATAGTTGTGGTGTATGTGGATGATAATATATTTGGAGGAACTAGTGACAATATGTGTCAAGAATTTTCCATGAAGATGCAAAAAGAATTCAAAATGTCTATGCTTGGTGAGTTATCTTTCTTCCTTGGGTTATAGATTTCTCAATCAATAAAGGGATATTCATTTCACAAACCAAGTATGTCAAGGAAATGTTGAAGAAGTTCATAACGGAGGATTGCAATCCCGTAAGTACACACATGGTAACAGGATGTAAATTGAGTAAGAATGATGAATCACCCAAGGCAAATCAGACTATTTACAGGTCAATGATTGGAAGCTTGTTATATGTGACAACTTCAAGGCCTTACATTATGCAAACAATTGGTATGGCGGCAAGGTTTCAAGCTGCACCTAAAGAAACTCATGTGCAAGCAATAAAAAGGATACTCAAATATTTAAAAGGCACATTGGATTTTTGTACCCAAGAGGTGAAGATTTCACCTTAACAGCATGTACGGATGCAGATTGGGCTAGCAACATTGATGAGAGAAAGAGTACAAGTGGAGTGCATTCTTTCTAGGAGGTAATCTTGTTTCATCGTTTAGTAAGAAACAAGCATCAGTTTCTCTATCCACTGCAGAGGCAGAGTACACTGCAGCAGCATCCTATTGCACTCGGGTTCTTTGGATGAGGCAAACATTGAGAGATATCAAAGTTGAATATAATCACCCTATATTTCTATTATGTGATAATACAAGTGCCATCAACATTTCAAAGAATTTGCTCATGCACTCTAGAACAAAGCAATATTCCATCAAATATCATTTTTTAAGGGAACAAGTGGCCGATCAACAAGTAAAGTTGGAGTATATTGCAACACAAGAACAGATCACAAACATTTTCACCAAGCCACTTCCGAAAGAGACTTTTGAGTACTTAAGGCAAAAATTGGGAGTGATATCACTCTCATCCAAACACTAAATTTTTGAGAAGAAGCATGTGTTCAGTGTTAATGTTTGTAGCGGCAGGAGATATTTTCTCCATAATTAATCTTAAATTTAAAATAAATAATACTCAAGGCTGGTCAGCCTTGCTTGTCAAATAACATTTTTTATTTCTTTCTAGGGGCCGACCTAGAGAAGAGGTCACCTAGATTGGTATATATGTAAGGTGAAGATCATTCATTTGATCAATCGATTCATTCTCAATTCAATTTGCACTTTTCAGAAGAAGTTCACACTTGCAGCAGCAGATCATCATTTTATAGCAGCAGATCGAATTCAAGGAGAAACATATTCATTTATATCTTTGCATCAAGGAGAGGTGTTGTTATTCATTGTATTAATTTGGCCTTGTGTAGGGCCTGACTTGTAAGCAAATTTCTGCTCTTATTTATTCAATATATAAGGGATATATTTTGCTGGGTTTTTCTCCCTCGAGAAGGAGGGTTTTCCCAGGGTAAACATAGTGTTCATTGTCTTATGTGTTGCATTTTCTGATTGCTTACATTTCTGATCTATAAAACTAACATGGTATCAGAGCGGGTTCAAGAAATCCGATCAGATTTGTTTAAGCATTCTAGAGGAGTTTGTCATATACTGTGATGAGGGGTTTGAAATCATTTGAACTCGTTTTTCATTGTGATCCTTGTGGCTGAGTGTCTCAGCTGTGAAGGGTTGTTGCATTGTTTGTAGCTGGCATGGTTTTCTAGGTGGAGTCGTACCTCCATTCCAAACGCTTAGAGCTGGGCATGGGAAATCTTTGATAACTGTTGGAGTTGTTTCTTGGAGGATTTGGATTCCTTAAGGGGTGTCGTACAAACCTAGGTTTGACTAATAACTTATGACAGACCTGTTCCTTGTCCTTCCTTAGTAGATAGAGGTTGTTTGAAGATTGTTGGGTTAGTCTGGTGGTGATCCGTATCATTGGGAGGTATCATATGCATGATTGGATATGGATAAGGAATTCAAGGGAGGAAAAGCTTGAGGCATCCTATGAGGAAGTCATGCCGGCTAGAGAAATGATCAAACATGGAGACATAGCTTGCAGCCTTGGGACTGAGCTGGTGGTGCATAACTTCACTGGAAACATCTCTCAAGGGCACAAGGTTGGGTCAGCCTTCGATGAAGAGTTTGCATCAGCAAAGAAGATTGAGAAAGATGAAGACACTAAAAAACGGAGAACCTATATAGATTGTCATTAGCTACTTCAAAGAGGAGGAAATGACATTCAAAGGGAATTAAACTCGGAGAATTCAAGACACGAGTTGAGATCATGTCTAGGAAGAGGAGTAAGGTTCTGTAAGAGACCAGGTGTCTCTCAACCCAAATCTTCTGACTGTGAATGCGATTTTTTGTTTGTTTTGTAATTTTTGATTTTTTGGTGGTTTTTTGCAATAAAAGACAAATTGCGATTTTGCAAGGAAATGCTTGAAAAAATAAAATAAAATACCATACGATTAAAAACTACAGAATACAGCTCAGATTTCGATGCTAGTTGATTTATTGATCTTTCAGGATAATTACAACTGCGAGATTCAAACATACAATAAAAAGGCAAGCTATTTATTAAGGAACCTGAATAAGCTTGCAGTCGTCTGTGAAGGAGCCTAAAATGGTACGGCTGAATGAAATAAACAATCCTCTGACCTAGAAATCAATGCATATGCTCCAGAAACCCTAGGCGTCCAAAGTGATGAAACCAGAAGACCAAAAGCTCAGGCGTTTTTGACTGGAGAAGAAGTACGGCCTTTGCTGCAACAAAAGTACGGCCTGTACCAGCAACTAAGAAGTCCGTACAATCTAGAAGAATGTGCCAGATGCCAGATGAAACACGGCCAATGCAATATTCTCCTTCTAGAAGAAGGATCGATCCAAAACTCTAATTATAAACTCCAAAATATGCCCAAATATGACTCCTGTGTGAAGCCACTCTGTTGACAAGCTTAAACTGGAATTGCATAGTGTTAGTATGTCTAATTCTGAAGAGGGAACATTCTCCAAAACCCAATGATTTGCAGAAACCCTTGTTTCACAAACCCCAATGCTCTTAGAGAGAAAAATAGACAAATTCAAATAATCATCAATAAT
>VDFB02077864.1:89820-141739 GCA_007258455.2 Sequoia sempervirens
ATTGCAAGAGAGATCCACTAAGAATTTCAATTTTGAGTTTGAACTTTTCAAAGACACTAGCGTGCACACACAAAGCTATTGTTGCAAGGAACAAACATGTAACAAGAGGGCATTCCTTGTTTGACTTGCATAGCAAATTAATGTGATCCATAAATAGGGACGATATCCCTCACATGCCTTTAATCAACTACGAATTTCACAATGTCAACTCACAAACACTCCAACAAAACTATAATCTACCTCTAATGGATGTTTATTACAATCAACAATGTTCATTTTAGTTTTAAGCATAAAAGAAGTTCATAATAGACGAAAAATGTAATGTCCCCAAATCAGGATCATTTATAATATTTTTGTGGATATGTGAATTGAGTAAAATATGAAAATGTTGATTACCTATGGTAATTTCCACGATACCTATTTATAAATGCTAACAATAAAATATGAAACTGAAATTATATACTATAGTCAGTGTATAATGTTTATTATTATGTTTCGATAATATTGATTATCCAACTATGTATTAACTGTTTCTATTAGTTGGTTCTCAGCTTCAGGTAGTTATAAGGGTCGGTTGGTTGACAATTGTATTCCTCTTGACAATCGTCGAGTCCTCTAAATAGATTGTGTATCATCAAGGAAAGTGTGTGATCTAGTCGGATCCACTTTGATCCTTGGCAGACCATCTTTGGTCTTCTTCTACAATAATTTTCATGTGCAAATAAAGATATATTTTACCCTTGTATCTAGAATGCATTGTCATCTCTATTATTAATTCATGTATTTATTTTATCAAATAGAGAATTAAATATTTGGCATCATTGCCTTAACATAAATTAGGTCCAATATAAAAGATTCATGCCTATAGACCCCAATAATGATGGGAAGAGAACACATGGTGGTCAAGACCAAAAGATTAGGCGATATTTAAGGATCTAAAGTAAAGGGAAAGAAACAGAAGACTATGAGAAACACTTCAAAAAAATACAACCGTTTGATTTCCAAGTCGGAGCCCTTCTCAAGAACACAGTCAAGTTGAAAAGTCAAGACAAACTTCTCTAGACGAGGGAAGTTGGGAGACGAAGTCACATTCCTTCACAGAATTGTACGAGAGTAACCTTTGAGGCATTAAAAGTTTGAGGGGCTGAGACATAATCTTCCAATTGTAAGTCAAACGTGTGACCAAGGGCACACTCTTACATTTCATGCAAAAGAATGTGAAATTAGCAAAGCAAGGAAGCAAATGGCAAAAGCCAAAAGAGTAGTTAACAATCTCTATGTTCTTAGTGAGATTGGAGGAGAAAGATGTTGTATGAATCAAGAAGATGAAAGTTGGTTATGGCACAAGAGAATGGGGCATATAAAATTTTGCAATCTTGTCAAGATCAACCATAAGGAAGTTGTGAGAGATATGCCAAAGAATTCAAACCCCTCAAACATCACTTGTAAGCAATCTCAACCTGGTCAGCAGACTAGAGTGAGTTTAAAATCAAAAAAACACTCTACAATGAAACTATTGGAGCTTATACATATGGATCTCTGAGGTCCAACCAAAAAAAAAGGTATGCAATGTGAGAGGTATTTCATGTTGTTAATTGATCACTATTCTAGAATGACATGGGTCAAATTTTTCAAAGAAAATTTTGAAGCATTTGAGAAGTTTAAGGCATTCAAAGCCTTAGTGGAGAATGAAACAGGCTTAAAGATCAAATGTCTTAGATCAGATAGAGGAGGAGAATTAACTTCAAATGAGTTTAAAGACTTCTGTAAAAAGCATGGGATAATAAAACATTATTCAGCTGTAAGAACTCCACAACAAAATGGGTTGTGGAAAGGAAGAATAGAAGAATCCAAGAAATGGCTAAACCTATGCTAAATAAGTCCAAGTTACCTAGCACATTTTGGAGAAATGTAGTTCATACGACGGTCTATATTTTAAATCATGAACAAATCAGAGTGAACTATAGCAAAACACGATATAAGTTATGGAAAGGAAGACCTGCAACAGTGAGGTATTTCAAAGTGTTTGGGAGCACATGCTACATAAGGAGAGATGAAGAAGATTTGGGAAAGTTTGATTCTAGAGCTGAAGGAATATTCCTTGGTTACTCTTCAAGAAGTAAAGCCTACAGATGTTACAATAAGAGGTTGCACAAGGTCATTGAAAATGCAAATGTGAAAGTAGACGAGGGAAGATACTACGAAGAAAAGGCACAAGAAGGTGTTCCTCAAAATGAGAAAATTTGCAAAGAAGAGGAAATAGAGGAAGAAACTGAGAAGGAGATAGTTGAGCAAATAGATCCAAAGACACCATCTAGAACATCATCCAAGACAACTTTCAGATTTGTTCAAAGAAACCATCCAGAAGATTTGATTATTGGTGACAAAGATGGAGAAATTAAGACAAGGCAGAGATTGGCTAATACTTCAAATCAAGAAAATATGTCTTTGCTTTCCAAGATAGAACCTAAGAACTTCAAACAAGCAACTGAAGACAAATTTTTGATAGGGGCTATGGAGGAGGATGTAATGTCCCCTTCTTAGGCAAGAGAAGTTGATTCGTGGTTAGTCAGTCGTAACCCTGCACTTTGCTGTCCCTAATTGATTTTGTTTGTTTTGTAATATTTCGCTTTTTTGTATTTTTGAAGGTTACAAATTCGTTGCACGATTTCTAAAAATGATAATAAATTCAATGAATTCCAAATCTTCACAGATGAATCTCAAATAAGCTACGAGAACAAAGGCTATCTATTCCATTATTTTTATAGAACTTTACGAGATGAAAAAGTTGATAAATGAAACGCGAATGAATCAATTTCAAAGAACCTCGCGGCCATAAATACAGTATGGTACGGCCAGAAACAATAATGAATCTCCAGCTTCTGAAACGCAATGCAAGATCTCCAGTAAATGCTCAAGACAAAGCCAGCGCCTAGAACTGAGTGCCAGGATCTGAAAGCCAGAAGAAAATCTCTGAAGGAATAAAGTACGGCCTGCAGGTACAGAAGTACGGCCTGTCTGCAGCAGCAATAATAATGGTACGGACTCCAAGGAAAAGATGCCAGATCACTGATTAATCCCTCTGCTGAAGTCGCCTCAAATGGAAGATGATTTTCTCTGCTTCTCACTGAATAAAAGACTCAATAATCTCAAACTGTGATCTCTGGATGAAATCACCAAGTGCCAGCTTCAACTGATATTTCACAGCCTCAGTCTGTCTGATCTCTGAAGAGTTTTCGTTCTCCAGAAACGATCGTCTGCCAGAAACCCTAAGGTTTGCAAACTCCGATGCTCAGAGCAAAAGACAAATTAGAATAATATTTTCATAATGGTTCGATTTGTCTTGACTGCAAAATATATACTCTCCTCAATAAAATTCGACCCAATGCACTTTTAATTAATCATTTAAATTAAATGATTAAATTCGTCTTTTTAAGACTTAGGAGAAATCAATTTAATAATTGGCACTTATTTTAATGAATAATAAATATTCATTAAATGAAAACACACTTTATTATGTTAAAATAAATACTTTATAATGTGCCAAATTAATTAAATAATTTAATATTTTTTCAATAAAGTGATTCTTTAATATAAAGTCACCATTAAATATTTAATAATCATTAAATACCTTTATTTCTCCATCAAATCAACCAATCACGGGAATCAACAACTGAAGCTCTACGAATCGGCGCTTGTGTGCTCCCCGCCCGAATAGCGTTTCCGAAACCGACCTAACTTTCTAAAATAGAGTTCTAAAAGCTCGAAGACTTCAAGGGCGGCCCAACCCCATTACTAATCGCACTCGAGTTGTCAAACACTTGAACGCTCTCCTCGATGATCCTTCAGACACCTCGCCACCTCCTCACGATCGAAATTATAAAGTAACTCTCGACAAACAGTGTCAGCTAAAACGGGGACATGACAGTCCGCCCTCCCTGAAATTGCTTGTCCTCAAGCAATCTCTGCAAATACAGCTGCACTGCACCACCTGGATCCCATGGAAAGTACCGGACAATGTTCCTGCTGGCCACAACGAACTCCTGTAACTCCCTCAACTGATCAGCAAGAATAGGAGACCCTTCCCTATTAACCTCAGTGCGGTCCGACATAGGATCAAGAAACTTAGAAGGAGGCAAGTCAAACGACAAGCAACACTTACCCCCTAAAACTGCACGAGATATACTATCATCCAGCATATCAAGCACGTGCATGCTAGAACTGTGCACCTGAAACAAAGTGTGTACCTGCGGATCAATCACGAAGCCATATGCACTCTGCACCATATACACACTGTGATACTCCTCCGTGAGCTGAGTCTGAAACCCTAGTGCACTAGTAGGATCCCAAACACTATCAACGTTGCTCTGCTCAAGACCAGGATCAGGTGAGTGACCCATATCAAACTCAAAGAATGGATTGTCGTATGAAGATATAACATTCATCTCAAACAATGGATTGGTCACAAACAGACCCAAACCACTAGGCTGATCCCAAACGACAGCCTCAGAACCCCCGGGGTACTGAGCATCACCATGCCTGGTCTGCACAACATTCTCCTCTACCTTCTCGCTCTTCTCACTAACGAGAGAGATAGAACGAAGGCTGCCATCTGTAATACCCCGCAACACATATTTCTTGCCCTGTACCTCAAATCTCATCTCCATTTTAGGTAAGTTGAGGGTGAACACACTGATATCCTGCAGCCATCTCATACCCAACACTAAATCCATCCCTCCTAAGTTGACAACATAAAAATCTGCCTGCAACTCATAATCATTCAGCATGAGAGTGAGATTACAAATCCTTCGAGTGCAAGTGAGTGTATATCCATCTGCTACCCGAACTCTGAATCCAGCGAAATCCTCTGTCTGGAGCCTACACCTGCTGACGAAGCTCTCATCAATGAAATTGTGTGTTGCTCCAGTGTCGAGCATAGCAATACATCGCTGTCCCTCCACTGATCCCCTGAACCTGAATGAGTCATCCCGTACACTAGAAGATAATACCAACGGGGATAAGTTGGCATCGGGCCCAAACTCCGTAGAGGCATTCCCTGCCTCTGCATGTTCTGAAACAACCTGCTGGTCTGAATCATCAGACTCGTCATCATCATAGTAAACCCACATGGCACGGTTGGCTCTGCCCTTCGGTCTCAAAGGACAATCGTGCTCCTTGCTGTAGGGTGCTTTGCACCAATAACAAAGTTGTTTCTTCCTGCATTCCTCCCGAGTTGCATCATCAATTCTTGCAACTGGTTTCCTTTTAGACTCTGCAACTGGTGTATGGCTCTCCTCAATAGGCAAGTTATTTGTTTTAGGCGGAAATTGTTTCTTCGGAGCAGCAAGCTCCATACTCCTTGCCTTCCGCATCGCCTCCTGAAGTGTAGTCGGATCAAATGCCTTGACCCAACCTCTCATGGGTTCTGTCAAACCCTCAACGAATAGTATGATAAGTCTCCTCTCCGAAATCCCTGTCACCATGACGGCCACTCTCTGAAACTCGCCAATGTATGAGTCCAAGCTACCTGTCTGTCTGAGCTGAGCCAACTCTCTGAAATACAATTCCGGATCCTTCTTATCAAACCTCTCTATCAGTCTGCTGGTGAACTCCTGATAGGTATTAACCGCATGATGGCCTAATGTGTACATGCCGTGGTGCCACCAATCATGCGCCACTCCGTCCAGATGTAAAGTGGCAAATTTAATTGCCTCATCCTCCTGCATAGGTCTAAGTGACAGATAGTTGTCCAACTTCTGGACCCATGACCTAGCTGATGTCTTCTCTGACCCATCAAAATATGGCAGTGTAATCTTGCTCACAGCATATTGTAAATCTCTATTCACCTGTGGCTGCTGCTGCTGATGCTGTGGGGGTCTACGATCAAATCTACCTCCTCCTCTGGGTTTATAGACATCTATAAACTCATGAAACGTAAGTGCCTGCCGGATCTCAGGCGCTAAAGACATGTACTCGCCATGAAATCTCGTCAAGTCTGCCACCGACATGCCGTTCTGTGGCTGTAAGTCCTGATGATGCACCTGATGCTCTGCCCCTGGAGTCTGAGGTGGAGTATCTCTGGGTAAGAAAGTAGGCTGGCCTGGCCTACGCTCCTGATAGATCGGTAACGGCTGCCTAGGAGCCGATGCCAATGGCTGATCCACTGGAGTGGTCCCGCTCGTCTGTCCAATCTGTATGAAATGAGGTCGTAGGGCGCATAATAGTACCCATCAACTGCGACATCATATCCATCATGTTGTCGTGTCTCCGTCTAAACTCCTCATCAGTAATGTCACCCTCTGCATGTGCCTTCCCTGGATCCCTGCGAGTTCTCGGAGGAAGTCTCACGATCTGCCATTAGGGTTGCAACACTGTTTTCACTACCGTCTGAACTGGATCTGTGAAAACCAAGCACTCCTGATACTGTCTGACCTTCTGGAATCGGAGGACCTGTCCAGTCTTCGTCTTTGCCTGTCCCTACACCTCTGGTATACTGAATAATGTCTTGGTTCATAAAAGGCAACCCAGAAATGCACTGTATTCTGAATAATCACTGAAAAAGCACAGGATGGCAGGAAATCTGTGCTCTGATACCACTGTCAGAACCCTGGTGGTTCTCGGTTTCAAACCCTAATTGATTTTTGTTTGTTTTTGCAATATTTCGTTTTTTTGTATTTTTGAAGGTTTTCAAGCAAATTCTAAAAGGTACGATTTTCTCAAAAAATGATAATAAATTCAAATAAATTCCAAATCTTCACAGATTAATCTCAAATAAGCCAGAGAACAAAGGCGCACTATTCCATTATTTTTATAGAACTTTTACAGAGATGAAAAGTTGATAAATGAACAGTAAATGAATCAATTTCAAAGAACCTGGTGGCGGCTGTCATAAATACAGTATGGTACGGCCAGAAACAATAATGAATCTCTAGCTTCTGAAACGCAATGCAAGATCTCCAGTAAATGCTCAAGACAAAGCCAGCGCCTAGAACTGAGTGCCAGGATCTGAAAGCCAGAAGAAAATCTCTGAAGGAATAAAGTACGGCCTGTAGGTACAGAAGTACGGCCTGTCTGCAGCAGCAATAATAATGGTACAGACTCCAAGGAAAAGATGCCAGATCACTGATTAATCCCTCTGCTGAAGTCGCCTCAAATGGAAGATGATTTTCTCTGCTTCTCACTGAATAAAAGACTCAATAATCTCAAACTGTGATCTCTGGATGAAATCACCAAGTGCCAGCTTCAACTGATATTTCACAGCCTCAGTCTGTCTGATCTCTGAAGAGTTTTCGTTCTCCAGAAACGATCGTCTGCCAGAAACCCTAAGGTTTGCAAACTCCGATGCTCAGAGCAAAAGACAAATTAGAATAATATTTTCATAATGGTTCGATTTGTCTTGACTGCAAAATATATACTCTCCTCAATAAAATTCGACCCAATGCACTTTTAATTAATCATTTAAATTAAATGATTAAATTCGTCTTTTTAAGACTTAGGAGAAATCAATTTAATAATTGGCACTTATTTTAATGAATAATAAATATTCATTAAATAAAAATCAATACTTTATTATAAAGTAAAATAAATACTTTATAACAGGCCAAATTAATTAAATAATTTAATATTTCAATAAAGTGACTTTAATATAAAGTCAAATTATTAAATATTTAATAACTCATTAAATACTCCTTATTTCTCCATCAAATCAACCAACTGCTGAACTGGGTCGAATCTGAGCTGAATAACTGCGCCAGGTGCCCTGCCCGAAATAGCAGCTTCCGTCTGACCTAACTTTCTAAAAATAGAAAGTTCTCTAAAAAAGCTCTCTGGAAGATTCTGCGAAGGCCCAACCTGACACACTGCAATTTTGGAGCTGTCAAACACTGGATAACTGCCTCCGATGATCCTCTGCACACCCTGTCAGCCTACGAGGATCGAAATTATAGGCTAACTCCTCGACAAACAGTGTCAGCTAAAACGGGGACATGACATTAGCCTATCATTCAGATCCTCGTAGGCTGACAAAGGTGTTTACAGGGTCACTTGAGGCGGTTATCCTGCGTTTGGGAACATTACTCCAGCTGTTGATTCAGGTTTAGGCCTTGGCAGACTCTTACAGAGTGATTTTTTAGATACTTACTATTTATAGTAAGTCAGGCAGACAGGGGTTACTATTTCTGGCAAGGCGCCTGGTTCAGTTGGTCAGCTCAGTTTCAACCCAATTTGACAGTTTGGTGAGCAGATAGTGAATATCAAGGCATTTAATGATATTGGGAGAAATATTTAAGTTGTGACTTTATAATATAAAGTCAATTAATTAAATATTAAAATATCAACGGAATAATATAAAGTATTTAATACTTTATATTAAAAGGTCGATTATTGATGACTTATTTATTCAATAATCATTTATTAAAAGGGACACCATATTTTAATTATTTCTCCTAAGTTTGAAGGGGCAAATTTGATAATATTTTAAATGCTTATTCTCTTGTTTTTTTGGGTCGACTTCATGAGAGAAGATATATATTTTACAAAGACAAATCGAACTTATTATGTTATGATTATTCTAATTTGTCTATTTTTCTCTCTGAGAGCATTGGGGTTTGTGAAACAAGGGTTTCTGCAAATCATTGGATTTTGGAGAATGCTCCCTCTTTAGAATTAGACATACTGAGACTGTGAGATACCAGTTGAAGCTTGTCAGTTGAGTGGCTTCATTCAGAGGTCATTACAGAGCTTATTGTGAAGTATTTCATCAAGGATTTGGGTCGAACTTCTCCAGAAGGGTTACCTATTCAATGGCGGCTATTTCCTTATCATCTAGCACACCTTTCAAGAAAGTACGGAATTATTAAATGCTGGTTTGGGCCGTACTTTTACAGCAGCAAGGGCCGTACTATTCCTGCAAGCTAGGATGCCTTGTCTTTTTGTCTTCTGGCTTCTTCATTTTGGACGCCTAGGGTTTCTGGAGCCTCTGCATCAATTTCAAGGTGGGAGATTTCATTATCTCATTCAGCCGTACCATCTCATGCTTCTTTTCAGGCGCCTACAAGCTTATTCAGGTTTTCAATAAATAGCTTCCCTTTTTACTTGAATGTTTAAATCTCGCAGTTGTAATTATTTTGGAAGATCAATAAACCATTTGGCATCAAATTCTAAGTTGTATTTTGTCATATTTAATCTTCTGGTATTTTATTTTATTTTTCCAAGCATTTCCTTGCAAAATCGCAATTTCTCTTTATTAGCAAAAAAACCACACAAAAATCAAAAACAAACAAAACAAACAAAAACCTTGCATTCTCAGTCAGTGGTTGGGTTGAGAGACACCTGGTCTCTTACAGAGGAATTGAATCAAATAGAAAAGAATGAAACTTGGGAACTTGTCCCAAGACCTACAAAACAAAAATGTAATTGGCACTAAGAGGGTCTTCAGGAATAAGATGAAGGAAGATGGTAAAGTGGTAAGGAACAAAGCAAGGTTGGTATGCAAAGGATATGCACAAGTAGAAAGTATTGACTTCGAAGAAACCTTTGCTCCTGTTGCTAGATTAGAAGCTATCAAAATGTTTTTAGCATTTTCTAGTTTCAAAATTTTCAAGGTCTATCAAATGGATGTTAAGTCCGCCTTTCTTAATGGCAATCTAGAGGAAGAGGTATACATTGAAAAACCAAAAGGGTTCTACTTGTCAAAAAACAGGGATTATGTGTGTTGATTTAAGAAAGCACTCTATGACTAAAACAAGCTCCCAAAGCATGGTTTGCAAGACTTGATAAATACCTACAACAGCAAGGATTCAAGAAAGGAATTGTGGATAGCAACCTTTATATCAAGACCGCAAGTGCAGATTAATTAATAGTTGTGGTGTATGTGGATGATAATATATTTGGAGGAACTAGTGACAATATGTGTCAAGAATTTTCCATGAAGATGCAAAAAGAATTCAAAATGTCTATGCTTGGTGAGTTATCTTTCTTCCTTGGGTTATAGATTTCTCAATCAATAAAGGGATATTCATTTCACAAACCAAGTATGTCAAGGAAATGTTGAAGAAGTTCATAACGGAGGATTGCAATCCCGTAAGTACACACATGGTAACAGGATGTAAATTGAGTAAGAATGATGAATCACCCAAGGCAAATCAGACTATTTACAGGTCAATGATTGGAAGCTTGTTATATGTGACAACTTCAAGGCCTTACATTATGCAAACAATTGGTATGGCGGCAAGGTTTCAAGCTGCACCTAAAGAAACTCATGTGCAAGCAATAAAAAGGATACTCAAATATTTAAAAGGCACATTGGATTTTTGTACCCAAGAGGTGAAGATTTCACCTTAACAGCATGTACGGATGCAGATTGGGCTAGCAACATTGATGAGAGAAAGAGTACAAGTGGAGTGCATTCTTTCTAGGAGGTAATCTTGTTTCATCGTTTAGTAAGAAACAAGCATCAGTTTCTCTATCCACTGCAGAGGCAGAGTACACTGCAGCAGCATCCTATTGCACTCGGGTTCTTTGGATGAGGCAAACATTGAGAGATATCAAAGTTGAATATAATCACCCTATATTTCTATTATGTGATAATACAAGTGCCATCAACATTTCAAAGAATTTGCTCATGCACTCTAGAACAAAGCAATATTCCATCAAATATCATTTTTTAAGGGAACAAGTGGCCGATCAACAAGTAAAGTTGGAGTATATTGCAACACAAGAACAGATCACAAACATTTTCACCAAGCCACTTCCGAAAGAGACTTTTGAGTACTTAAGGCAAAAATTGGGAGTGATATCACTCTCATCCAAACACTAAATTTTTGAGAAGAAGCATGTGTTCAGTGTTAATGTTTGTAGCGGCAGGAGATATTTTCTCCATAATTAATCTTAAATTTAAAATAAATAATACTCAAGGCTGGTCAGCCTTGCTTGTCAAATAACATTTTTTATTTCTTTCTAGGGGCCGACCTAGAGAAGAGGTCACCTAGATTGGTATATATGTAAGGTGAAGATCATTCATTTGATCAATCGATTCATTCTCAATTCAATTTGCACTTTTCAGAAGAAGTTCACACTTGCAGCAGCAGATCATCATTTTATAGCAGCAGATCGAATTCAAGGAGAAACATATTCATTTATATCTTTGCATCAAGGAGAGGTGTTGTTATTCATTGTATTAATTTGGCCTTGTGTAGGGCCTGACTTGTAAGCAAATTTCTGCTCTTATTTATTCAATATATAAGGGATATATTTTGCTGGGTTTTTCTCCCTCGAGAAGGAGGGTTTTCCCAGGGTAAACATAGTGTTCATTGTCTTATGTGTTGCATTTTCTGATTGCTTACATTTCTGATCTATAAAACTAACATGGTATCAGAGCGGGTTCAAGAAATCCGATCAGATTTGTTTAAGCATTCTAGAGGAGTTTGTCATATACTGTGATGAGGGGTTTGAAATCATTTGAACTCGTTTTTCATTGTGATCCTTGTGGCTGAGTGTCTCAGCTGTGAAGGGTTGTTGCATTGTTTGTAGCTGGCATGGTTTTCTAGGTGGAGTCGTACCTCCATTCCAAACGCTTAGAGCTGGGCATGGGAAATCTTTGATAACTGTTGGAGTTGTTTCTTGGAGGATTTGGATTCCTTAAGGGGTGTCGTACAAACCTAGGTTTGACTAATAACTTATGACAGACCTGTTCCTTGTCCTTCCTTAGTAGATAGAGGTTGTTTGAAGATTGTTGGGTTAGTCTGGTGGTGATCCGTATCATTGGGAGGTATCATATGCATGATTGGATATGGATAAGGAATTCAAGGGAGGAAAAGCTTGAGGCATCCTATGAGGAAGTCATGCCGGCTAGAGAAATGATCAAACATGGAGACATAGCTTGCAGCCTTGGGACTGAGCTGGTGGTGCATAACTTCACTGGAAACATCTCTCAAGGGCACAAGGTTGGGTCAGCCTTCGATGAAGAGTTTGCATCAGCAAAGAAGATTGAGAAAGATGAAGACACTAAAAAACGGAGAACCTATATAGATTGTCATTAGCTACTTCAAAGAGGAGGAAATGACATTCAAAGGGAATTAAACTCGGAGAATTCAAGACACGAGTTGAGATCATGTCTAGGAAGAGGAGTAAGGTTCTGTAAGAGACCAGGTGTCTCTCAACCCAAATCTTCTGACTGTGAATGCGATTTTTTGTTTGTTTTGTAATTTTTGATTTTTTGGTGGTTTTTTGCAATAAAAGACAAATTGCGATTTTGCAAGGAAATGCTTGAAAAAATAAAATAAAATACCATACGATTAAAAACTACAGAATACAGCTCAGATTTCGATGCTAGTTGATTTATTGATCTTTCAGGATAATTACAACTGCGAGATTCAAACATACAATAAAAAGGCAAGCTATTTATTAAGGAACCTGAATAAGCTTGCAGTCGTCTGTGAAGGAGCCTAAAATGGTACGGCTGAATGAAATAAACAATCCTCTGACCTAGAAATCAATGCATATGCTCCAGAAACCCTAGGCGTCCAAAGTGATGAAACCAGAAGACCAAAAGCTCAGGCGTTTTTGACTGGAGAAGAAGTACGGCCTTTGCTGCAACAAAAGTACGGCCTGTACCAGCAACTAAGAAGTCCGTACAATCTAGAAGAATGTGCCAGATACCAAATGAAACACGGCCAATGCAATATTCTCCTTCTGGAAGAAGGATCGATCCAAAACTCTGATTATAAACTCCAAAATATGCCCAAATATGACTCCCGTGTGAAGCCACTCTGTTGACAAGCTTAAACTGGTATTGCACAGTCTCAGTCTGTCTGATTCTGAAGAGGGAACGTTCTCCAAAACCCAATGATTTGCAAAAACCCTTGTTTCACAAACCCCAATGCTCTCAGAGAGAAAAATAGACAAATTCAAATAATCATCAATAATGAGTTCGATTTGCCTTGAAGAGAAATATATATCATTTCCTCAAAAGTTCGACCCTTTCACAAAAATGAGCTTAATTGCATTTAATAATATAATAATTTGCCCCTTTAAAATACTTAGGCCAATTATTAATAAATGGCGTCCTTTTATTTAATGAGTATTAAAACTCATTAAATGTTAAATTTTCCCCTTTCATTATAAGTATTAAATACTTTATAATTTTCCATTTAATAATAACTTTAATATTTCATTAAAGTGACTTTATATATTATAAAGTCAAATTAATAATCTCTTTAATTATTATTAAATGCTCTAATAATCCTTGTTTGCTCATCAAATCATCAAACTGGGTCGAGACTGAGCTGACCAACTGAATCAGGTGCCCTGCCAAAAATAGCAACTCCTGCCTGCCCAACTTACTATAAATAGTAAGTATCTGTAAATCACTCAAAAGTGTCTGCCAAGGCCTAAACCTGAATCAATTGCTGGAGTAATATTCCCAAACGCTGGATAACTGCCTCAAGTGATCCTCTAAACACATCTGCCAACCTACGAGGATCTGGATGATAGGCTAACCCCTGAAATAACTGTACTGCCTAGGAAGGGGACATTACAGGTTCTGAGATTCATCAATGGAGGGGAGTTCACTTCTAGAGGATTTTTGTAATCTCTGTGTTGAGGCAGGGATCAAGAGGGAGTTCTGTGACTCACTGAGAAGAAGTGAAGGTTGCAGTGTTGCAAGGCCAGGTGCTAAATCGTTCGAAGACCTCTTTAGCTATAGAGAACAGAATTGCACAAGACAGTCAATTTGGATTTGACATTGGTAGCTCCGAAAAACCTATTCAGAATAGGGTGATCTGGGATGAGCTCAAGAAGGATAGTCTTGAACTCTCGCAAGTTAGTAGTGCCAGAGGTGTGCATTGGAAACTATTCCTCTAAGGCAAGCATTGCAGGAAATCTTGGACAAGGAAGTCAAGAGTTTGATGCAAGTACTTGGAGCTTCAGAGGGAGTCACATCATCATGAAGATTTGTTGTAATGTATATTTCTCTGAGAAGGAGAAATATGAGGTGAAAGCCCTTGTAGTGTATATTTCTGTGAGACGGAGAAATATGAGGTGAAAGCCCTTGTAGTGTATATTTCTCTCAAATGGAGAAATATGAGGTGAAAGCCCTTGCAATGTATATTTCTCTGAGACAGAGAAATATGAGCTGAAAGCCCTTGTAGTGTATATTTCTCTGAGACAGAAAAATATGAGGTGAAAGCCCTTGTAGCGTATATTTCTCTGAGACGAAGAAATATGAGGTGCGAGCCCTTGTTCATCTCTGAGACTAAGATGAGACGTCATGTTGAGAGACTCCATGAACACATCACCTTGAGAGACTCCGTGATGAACCCTTTGTACTTGTGTTCTTCCACACATGGGAATAGCCATGGTGGACGTCATGTTAAGAGACTCCATGACGACATCACGTTGAGAGACTTCGTGATGGGCACTTGTACTTGTGTTTCTTTCCACACATGGGAGTAGCCATGGTGGATGCCATGTTGAGAGACTCCATGACAACATCATGTTGAGAGACTCCGTGATGAACTCCTGTACATCTCTGAGACTGAGATGCGGTTTTCCATAATTGGGTGTAGCCATTGTGGACGTCATGTCAAGAAACTCCATGACGAGGATATTTGGAAAATATCTCCCTAGCTAAGAGGGAGTGTTAATGTTTGTAGCGGCAGGAGATATTTTCTCAATAATTAATCGTAAATTTAAAATAAATAATACTCAAGGCAGGTCAGCCTTGCTTGTCAAATAACATTTTTTATTTCTTTCTAGGCGTCGACCTGTTCATGTGATTTTTGTGACCGCACCAATCAGCAGAACATAGTATCCATAGGCTACTCCATTCTCTCTTGATCAAAGTATTCCGTACGCTAAAATTGCAAGAGAGATCGTACGTTCAACTCCAAGGTTCCTACAATGCAATGGAATACCCTCAGTTGGTTCGTTGTGATTTGTTGTTTTCACGAGGGGACTTACACAATAGTTTACAAGTACTTGGCAGCTGACAGCAAATTAATGATGAAAGGGGATTTCCGTGCAATACGAAAGATTTGGCGCTGAGGTACGTGTTTCCTATACTAACCAGAAATGTACTGAATTGAAATGTGTACAGGGTTTAGAAAGTTTAAGTTCTATCCTAAAGCAAGACGTGGGATCAATTTCAGCAGACTTCAACCAGACTTTGCTTCACCTCGCGTTGGACAGCCTCTACAAAGTCGGTGCAATCTTCAAGGGGGTAGCAACGAGTGTTCAAATCACAATTCAACATAAAAACACCATCAAGACGACGCATGCCAACACGTGAATCATAACCAAAGTTAAGCTTATAAAATGTTCCAGTTGACCACACAAGACAAACTTATCGTCAACAAGCTGCTAGTGGTATGGATCAAACGAAGTTTCCTTGATCAAACACCACAATCCACAACTAACATCTACTTGCATGAAAACGAAAAGTACTTTAATTTAAGCTACTACTTGAAGTAGAAGGATGAAGAGATCTTGCTAGCTGCTCATAACAAAAGACGAATTCACCATCAATGAAAGCTCTCTTTATTATGATAGTTTTCACAACAACTTCTTACAAAGTTCTCAAAGGAAAACTTTCCTTCTCCTTCAAACTAAGCTATGCTAACAAACTATGCTAAGCTATTTCTCTACTCTAACAGAATGTCTACTCTCTACTCCAATCTAATGTCTAATCTAATGAGATACAAATGAGGGGGGATGCCCCTTTTATAGATGGCCAAGTCCAATGGACAACTCAGATTACAATCAAATGGAGGGCTCAGATTAAGTCACATCAGCCCTAACCCTAAAAACTGCTAGAATGAGGAGTGGTACAATAAATGAGCCAGAAGATTCCCACTCACTCCCAAAATAGCAAAGGCAATTAATGCCCACTATCAGTCATCCAGAAGGTCATCATCCAAAAAGGCATTTCCATTCTCCTTCTCCTTGGCTGCAAAATCAATGAATCTGGTCAGCACGGCCTCAACCTCCTGAACCGAGATAGGCGGAATATGATCAAGCTGAAATTCTAACACTATAACTGCCTGCCCATGTCGCGTACAAGACTTTCTCCAAGCAACTAAAGCATCCTGAGTGTTCTAAATAATGTTGGAGAAGGTAGAGGTGTTCTCAAAGTCATTCTGGACAAAAGTCTTCACCTCTGAAAAGAAAGGTGGCAGCCTGCTCCTCAAACCATCAGCAATCACCTCCTCCGAAGTCAGCCTCCTACAAAAGATAGCCTCAAGCATGTTCAGGACTCCATCAAGAATATTTGTCATGGCCTTTCTGACTCTGGCCGAATCTGCATGTGCTGCATCAAAGAACCCTCGGCCTATGACAACTGATGAGTACCAGCTGGTGAAATCATATCTATCACCCTCCTGTATCACGCCTCCCTCAATCAAAATCTGTAAGGGAGTATGCATCAAAGCCTCCAAACGCTAAATAACCTTGCTTTGATAGATATGAGCATCGCCCCAAGCCTGATCAATTGCATCCAACCGTGCCATAATGTTGGAAGCTTGCTCATAAGCATGAACAAGGTCCTCCATAAACTTTTTTGTTTTAGCATGAACGCTAGCAACCCACTTATCTGCTTCCTATGCCATCTTTCTCAAATCTTCCAAGCCGCTAACAGACTATCTAGGAAACTCGGCTAGAAGCTCAATCGCTAGATTCTCCTGCCCACAAGGACGAGACAAATGTTGTACGTAACCAATCAAAGTCTTGTGCTTCTTCTTCAATTTCTTGTATTTGCCTTCAGTCTGGAGCAATCTGTCCTTGAGTGCCTGGTAGGAGCTATCACACTCCTCAATTATTTGTGCTCTTGTGGGGCAACCTAACTCCATGGTGGTGATCACATAATTTTCTGGAACAGCTTCATCTCGATCACACTCAACCCTTGGCACAGCCACATGAAGGGTGCAAGAGCCATCCTCATCTGTTGAAATCTTTGAAAATTTCCTAGCCCTCTTCTTTGTCAGAGGCGCACTGATCCTACTCAAGAATTCCTCCATCTCAACTACTGGGTCAGTCTCTTCAACGGGGCTCCTCCTCATCCTGTCTCTGAGCCAATCTGGTACTACCTGCTGTAGGTCGGAAATAACAAATGGCTGCTCATTTCTTGCTTCTTCTTCACGAACCTCTTCTCTAACTTCATCCTGACGAAGCTCATTGGCTTCTATGGGCTGGGTATCTCCTGAAACTTGGGCCTCCTGTCCAGTAACTGTGCCATCCTCTAATGCCGCCTCAAGCTCGTGCTGGAAGCATGTATCTGTGGCCGTTTCTTCATCTTCTTCCTGTTGGTTATCTCTGGTAGGCGCGTTGACACTCTGGCCAACAGACTCTCTTCGTGGTGGTTGATTTGCCTCCTATAATCCTTGATCCTTATTCAACATATTCCTCTTATCGGCAAATAATGAAACCTCTTGTAAACTAGGAGAACATGTCTCCAATGGTGTAGGTGATGCTATCTCAATTCTTGGAGGCTTTGGCTGAACTGGCTCTTTCCTTCGTGACTCTGGAGCTCAAGCAACCTATTTCTTCTTGGTAGCAGTTGGCGTCCTATGATCTCCCATCAAATTATAAGTCAGACGAATTGACCTACTCTTAAGCCTATTCACATGCCTCTCAACCCATCCTCTGGTGAATGTCAGGACTGGTATGCAAAGTGTATCCAAATCCGCAATCTCCGGCTCCGACCAATCTGGAAGTGGGAGTGGTGTATCCCTCACTGTCTCATAATCTGGATGAAGAACATTCATAGCCTCGTCTACCTGGTCCGGCACTGGAATAATCTCACACTCCCTAATCATGCTCAAACGTAATCTCGAAAACATCCTCCTCCTTACTTCAGCTTCATCCAATGCACCAGCCCAGTAATCTTCAATATTTTCCTTATGCCTGAACTCCTCTGACAGTATCCATCTGATATTCCTGTGAGGATCATAATACTGCCTGCTAGTGTGATAAGAAAGGTGGACTGAAGCTCATTTGCAGCTTCCTTGGCTGCTTACAGTGAAGGACACACTTCATTTGAATTTCCCATGATGATTGGGAAGTCAAGTCCTCCCTTCTTCTTTTTCTTCTGAATCTTATCATAGCCGATGAGTTGCCTAGATATTTCTAACATCAAGATCATGTTTGTAGGGTATTTGGGCAACCTATATGGATATGAAGAGAACCCTTGCAGCCTAATGTAAGCAAATTTTGGAAATTGGATAAACCAACACCCGTACCTTTCTATCAATTCCTGAGCTTCCTTGGAGATCCTATGATGAGTTCTTTGCTGAAGTGATCTCATTATGTGCATGGTGAAGGCGTCATTGACTCTCTTATAGTGAGATGTGCTTGTCAAGTGCAACTGTGGACAAGCCTCATGAATCTTAAACTGCTGAGAGCCACACCCAATAGGCTCCTTGTATGATATTCCTTTGTACTTCGTCATACGAGCTAACATGTAAATAATGTATGAGCCCATATAGAATGTTTTCGTTCTCCTTAAACTTCGGAGCTGCTCGTGCAAATTATCACTAATCAACACTGCCCAGTTAATATGCTCCTTGCCTTTCAGCACAAGGTTGATGTAATAAACATCCAAGGCTCAAAGATAAACGCCTGGGGGCATCCTCCAACTTTGTTGAGCATCATAATCAAATCACAATATTCCTACTTCAAATCATCTGAGATTATTTGCTTCGGCAACTTTGTGCGAGTGGGCTTGGACTTGTTCATCCAACGAGAGTTTCTCATATCAGCACATCTTTCAAATGTTGAAGCATACATCCGCTCAACATGTTCTCTCGTTTTGTAAATCATCTTCTCATGCGAAGGAATTCCAAATGCTTCGCCAACAGCTGCATGTGTGAGGTTGGCAAACAACTTACCATCCGGTAAAGTGATAGTCCTTCGGTCTAGATTGTAACAGTTAACACACTCCATGATCAACTCCGAACACTGAATTGTTGGTGGAAAACCAGCAGCTGCATAAAGTCCACTTCTAACAATATTGTGCGAAGTGATTGTAATGTCCCCGTTTTTAGCATTGCTCCTTTCAGTGATTGATGGCCTTTTCCTAGTGTGCTGTTGGCTAATCAGAGACAGAATTAGGGTTTCCGGCTGCTTGGTGAGTTCTCTTGAAGATTCAGGGTTTTGTTTGTTGAAGTTTGGGTGTTCAGATTCTAGATTCCTTCTGGGTTTTCAGAGAGCTTCGCAATGGTGGCGCATGCATTACATTCCAAGCAACTTTCCGAATTTACTATTTTTAGTAAATCCTATTTTTGGCAGTGGTCCAGTCAGCACCAGCTCGGTCAACTTTTCTCTTCTGGCAGTTCATTGGGTAATTCTGAATTTTGGCATAAGGGGTTCATTTTGGAGGAATAAGTATTTTAATGACAATAATGTTTTATTTTATAAAATAACCCCTTGTCCTAGTATTATGACTTTAAGTTGTTTTAAAGAAGGGGACCTTGAGGGGTATTGTCTCATGAAGGAAATATTTTATATTTCTAAAGTCAAAAAATATTACTTGGAGAAAAGGACGCCTTTTTATGAAGGAAAAGATTTTAAAATAAAGTTAAATTAAACCTTGAGAAAGGGGGCGCCCAAATTGGAGGGAAAAGAAGATAGTCAAATTTGAAAGTTAGGGTTTCTAGAAGCTTCTGGAAAAGTCATCACAAGTTTATAAAAGGAGGTCTTGGTCTTCATTTTCATCATCTGATATCTTGAGTATTGTTATGCTGCCGAAATGGTTGCTGGATTGCTTCGAGGAATGAATGCCTCCTAGCTTGGGCTCGACTTCGTGCTTGAGAGATAGCACCTAGTAGAGAGGTTTGCTTGTTTTGAGTGAATTTGTAGTGAGGTTTTGCATTGTTTTGATGATCTTGCATTTTGTAGCTGAGTACTTGCATTTTCTGTCATATTCTAGAGTTGCTGAATATCATAGCTGATTCGAAGTTTCATTCATATATCAAAAATAAAAAAAGATATTGTTCTGGGTGTTGGTCATATCATCTTCTCTACTTGGGGCGACCTTACTTGCAAATTTGTGGGATTTTTAATGAAGTTTCTGATTTTATAAAGCAAATTCGTCATTTCTTGAAAGCCCTACTTTCTGGAGTGCTTTGGGATCCGTGCCATTAATTAATAGCCACTTTTAGCTGCCCTTTTTCATTACTAAACTAGGCGCCATCATTTTAAGAGTGTTTTGCATCAGTTTTCATGTAATTTGAGTGAGAAATGAGTGAGTTGTGAGCTTTTCATTGAGTTTATGCATTGCTGGTTCTGTAATTCATGTTGCTGGTCTGTCAGATCAGACTTGAGAAAATTTCATATTAGCAAGGGACGGGTGTTAGGAATTCATTATTGACCTAGTGGATGACATCTTTACTATTGCAGCAACTTGTAGAGCTTAAATCCTTGATCTTGCAGGCATTCTACTTCTTATTGTAAGCTGAACAGTAGTACTGTCAGCATTTCTCTCAGTTTTGCTTATCATGTTTGTAATTGCCCACTGAATAAGTGGAAGAGGCTGGCTTGCCGCCTATTTACTTTGATTTGCATTGTAATATCGTACATCTCCGCCCTATGGTAGCTCCATTCCCACTCCGGGTTTGAAAGCACATTCTGGGTGTTGAGTTTATTCGAAGTTGCATTTGTATTTCTTTAAATCTCCACCAAATGGTCGCCTCATTCCATTCTGGTTTGGGTAGCACATACTTGGTGTTGAGTTACTTTCAGTTGCAGTTCTGATTTATTGTACTGACGATCCTCTTGCCATATGACAGCCTCTCTCTTGTTGAGATTGAGTGCGCATTCTTGGCAAAGAGTTATATTGTAACTGCTGGTTTGATTTATCTAACCCTAACGGGTGTGTTGCATTGCTGATTGTAATTCAAAAATCGAAAAAAACTGGTTTAGTATTTTACAGTGATCGAAGGACGATGGCCTCCAATTCCCATCATTCAGCTTTTGAAAGCTTCCATATTGAAAGAGCCCAAGTTCGTATCAGCCAACTTTCCCAACTTTGAAGCAAACTTCGACTTCGGCAGGAAAGACTTGCTCAACTTCTTGATCACTGCTTGTCTGGATGCATTTGCCCTGCTGGATTCAGCATTATTTTCCTTGCCATTCGCTCTTACTTCAGCCATTCTCAACTCCTCCTGCAGCAACTTCGAACTTTCAACACTTAGAAAATTTCTTGCAACAATAAAACTTCAGCACTTAGAAGAAAAATCGGCCAACTTCACTTCAGCCACTTTCGACTTCTTCAAACTCGCACTCTTCTTCACACTACCATTTCTTCACCTCGGAGCATCAAAGTCGACCTTGTCGGCTGATGGAGAAAAATGAATAAAATTCACAATACATATAGCCAAGTCGAATTCTAGAAGAAGCCAATTTTAGCCAATACATTCAAATTTCGATTTTCCCTCCTCTGGCAGCTGCAACACTTGGCATCTGGCGTCTGGATTATTTTGACCTTCTAGAATTTCAAGAAGATTCACTAGTCTAGGCGTACTTCACTAGCATTTTTAATCATCTTTTGAAAATATTAAATTCAACTGCACCCCCTTCAAGAAATTCACTTCACCAGCTGAGGCGTTGACAGTTTGATTTCATCCATCTCTGGCTCAAGAAGATTATTTTCAAGAATAATTTGATCAAATTCATCTAGGCAATCAATTTCAAATTCACCATTCAAGGCATTTCATTTCTAAAAGAACACTTCTATTCCTTGCCTTAGAAAAATTTTAAATTTTTCCTTAGTAAACTTCATTATTCAGGCACCCATCGAAATCTCCATCTCAAAATCCTTAGCGAGGTGTGGAAAATTTTAAAATCAATTCCTTGTCGACTATATCCAGTACCCAGAAGAAAATTCCCTTCAGAAAGCATCAAATTCATGGGTCGATAGACGAAGGGGTACTTTTAATTTTTGAATTTTATACCTTAGAAAAATATTTTCATCAAAATTCATCTTCATTCTTCATCTCTGGGCATATTTTCTTGCTTGGCCTTGACAATTTTCTTCAATCTCATGAAGCTAGCGCATTTTGATGTATCCACTACCAATTCATACATGCCTCAGTGAATTCCATCACCTTCTCTCAAGCTTAGGCGTATTTCTCTAGAGGAGGTAGAATTTTGTGCCTTAGAAAAATTTTAAATACCATCACCAATATGTGCGCATTTGAGAGGTCTAGGAGGAATTTTGAGCACCTTAGCATTTTGTTGACCTCTATCTCTCTTCACTTTGGGCGCATTTTGCTTGGGATGGAGGAACTTCAACAATACTCAGAATATTTCCTAGAGCCACCACCTTCAATACCCTTGGGCGCATTTTGCATTTTGAGGAGGAATTAATGCCTTAGCTCATGTCTTAACTTCACCTTGAACTTGGGCGCATTTTGCATGTTGAGGAGGAATTAACACCTTAGCTCATGTCTTAACTTCACCTTGAACTTGGGCGCATTTTGCATGTCAAGGAGGAATTTACAACACTAAAACACTTTTTCAACGTCCTTCAAAGCAAGATGACATGGGCGCATTCAAGGGGTCAAGGAGGAATTTTGACTTGCCTTGGAATTTTTTCCATCACTATCTCTCTCCTTGGGCGCATTTGAGGGTAGGAGGAGGAATTAGCAACGCCTTGAAAGCTTCTCCCCACCTTGACTTGATGAGGTTGCATTTAGGGGGTGGTGAAGGAAATTGCAATCCCTTAAAAAAAAATTTATGTCCTTCATAGCTTGGATAACTTGGGCACATTTCATGACCCCAGCAGGAATTAACAACACTTAGAAACTTTTTTTTTATCCATCTCCAACAGTCTAGCAAGTTGGGCGCATTTGAGGCACCAAGGAGGAATTTCCAAAGCCTTAAACTTGTCTTAGCTTCACCTCCAACATGGGCGCATCTAGGGGGTCAAGAAGGAATTCAAACTTGCCTTAGTAACTTTTATCACCACTACTCATCTCCTTGGGTGCATTTGAGGTAGGGAGCAGGAATATCTTCATGACTTAAACATTTTCCATCACCTTCCCTTGAGATGACGGCGCATTTCATGGGTCAAGCAGGAACTTGTCATGACTTAACCCATTTTCCTCACCTCCCTTCATGATAGGGCGCATTTAAGGGGGTCCTGCAAGAATTAACAATGCCTTAGAAAATTTCTTCCAATCTAACTTCTAGCATGGGCGCATTTGGACCAGGCAACAGGAATTTCTCACTTGAAACTTTTCCATCCTTCAGCCAGCTTCACCTTGGGCGCATTTCACAAGGGGTGAAGGAATTTTCTCAAACTTAGACAGTTTTTAACTTGCTTGCCCCTGTTTACTATATTTAGTAAGTTTCTGATTTTCTTTCCTCTGAAGCTTGGATTGATTTGGAATTCGCGCCACAAGATCCTCATGACCTAGTTGATCTATTCACACTACCATCTCGTGCTGACTTGCTATTTATAGCATGTTTCTAGAGGTGATTTACTATTTATAGTAACTACTTGATTTCAAGACTTCCGCAACTCCGTTTAACTTGAAATCTGACTGACGTGATCCTCATGGGTTGACTTGCCTGTTCACACTGGCGCCTGTTGTTGACTTGCTATTTATAGCCTGTTTCTAGAGTGCCTTACTATAAATAGTAAGTGCTCAAATTGCCTTCAAATTTCACCAATGGAATCCTTGAAAGATACCGATCGCAGTGGGATACACCGGTTTTCGGAGATTCTGGCATTTGACCCCTCATTTTGGGTCCCGACGCTGGAAACCCTAATCTGACTTGCATGTTGCTTCAACGATTTTCGTTTAACCCTGGTGCGTGATACTGAGGTGTTGGGCAACTGTCGGAGTGGTCCTGCTAAAAATAGTAAATCTCTGAAAAAGTGACCAACTCTGCTTGCATGTCACCTTGCTACGTAGCTCTTGAAAAACCCATAAAGAATAACCTGACATGTGCTAAAAAGTCCCGCATGCAAACCCTAAAAATAGCCTCTGAAGACAGCTCTTGAAAAAGGTCTTGATCTTGGTTTCCATGTTACTGTTGTCCCTAATTTTTGACTTGTTAAAAATTGGGATAACCAATCGAAATTTTGATTAAAATTGAAGGTTTTCTCTTCTACGGCACGTATTTCGAGGTGCTAAGATCAGCAAATGTCAATTTTAGCTCTATAGTCCTTTGGGTTACCACTTTTTACACATTCTCGTCTGTTTTCGTGAAATTCTGAGTCATTTTTAGTGTATTTTTGGTCCATTTCGGGTTTTTCTGACATCAATGCAAGTAGGAACTTTTAAGCTTCACTGCAAGTAAACAATAGGAACTTTTTGGTTATAATGCAAGTATAGGAATTTTTGAGCCCCTTTGCAAGTTTATTTTTAATTTGAGTTACCTGTAATGACTTGCATTTGTCTTTTAAAAGTCCGATTTTACACAAAGTCACTTGCAATTGCTTTCAAAAAGTCTGTTTTTATTTTACTTGCAGTAGCTTTTAAAAACTCCGATTTTCTTTTTAAATACTTGCAATGTAATGTTAAAAGCCCGATTATACTTGTAAAAGCATAAAGAGACCCGATTTTCATTTGCAATGGCTTTTAAAAAGCCCGATTCTCTTTAAATTGCTTGCAATAGCATTTAAAAACCCCGATTTCACTTTTAAAGTGCTTGTAAAGTGATTTTAAAAACCCGATTTTATTTAAAGGCACTTGCAATTGCATCAAAAAGGCCCGATTTTATAAAATCGCTTGCATTTGGATCAAAAAGGCCCGATTTCTTTTTGAAATAACTTGCAAAGTGATTCAAAAAGCCCGATTTCTTTTTGAGTGTCATTCTAACTTGCAAAGAACTCCTGAAAGTCCGATGCCATTCTTGATCTGAGCTATTCGAGTCCTATTCCATTTGTCTTCCTTATTCCAAGCAGTTTTTATCGATCCTGAAGCTTTAAAATCGGGTTTTCAACTGTTAATATTCGAGTCTTTTCCTTTGCTGAGTTTGCAAATCGCGCCTAGGGTTACTCAATCGACTTTTTTGTTCGCAAACTTACTTGCTGGTATGTTTTCTTTGTTTCTTTTCTTTCTTAAATTCTTGTATATTGTTTTGTAGATATTTAAATGCCTTTTATAAAACATTTTACAAAAAACATGTTTTTCATTGAAAACGACTTTCTCTTTTGTTTCATACGCGTTTTTCCTTTCATTTTCTTCACATGTTTTTCTATTTTATACAGAAACGTCATTCATCCTTCCCCTTTAAACACCTTTTCATTCGCCTTCATCATTTTATGAAAATGTGTTATTCTCTACCCTAGTTAAAATGCGTTTCCCCTTTCAACGCCTTCACACATTTTACTTCTTATTCACAAGCGTCATTTTCTTAGTAAATACATTCGCCTTTCATTGTATTTTTATTCACTCATACCATGCGCCCTTCATTTTGTATACGCCCTCATTCAAATATCATGTTCTCTCATACAAGTGTATTATCGTTCAACAACTGAATACGCCTGTCATATGCCATCATTTTTTCCAATAGCGTTTTGTTGTTTTCAGCTATGAACATTTATTCTCTATTCCATTCGACCTTCATCTGCTTTCATTCCATTCGTTCTTCATTCATTCCATTTCCATACGTTTTTTCCTTTCAGCTAGAAACGCGTTTTTCTTAGCATTCCATATGCCTCCATTCTTAAAATGCCTCATACACAAAATGCAAATCAGCAAAGACTTTGCTCTTTTCTGTAAGTAGAGACTGAACATCAGGAGGATAGTCTCTCTTAGTCTCAACCGGACTAGCAGGAAGGATCATGCACTCTGCAACCCACTCAACTTGATCGTGACGGATCAGCCTTGCCATTCTTTTGAATGACACAACCCGAGGGCCCCCATTGGACATTCCTCTTAGAACGATCTTCTTCCCATCGGATTGAAACTTGAGCTCCATAGTCTGCAGATTCAAGGAGATCTCCCCAAGAGAACGCAGCCATTGAATGCCTAGAACGGCATCAGTATCTCCAATGTGGACTACATAGAAGTCATCCTTGACTTCGTAGTTTCCCAATTGCATGGTCATGTTTGAGATTTTCTTGGTGCATGAAATATGGAATCCATCGGCAACCATGACCTTGAAACCTTCAAACTCCTCTGTTTGCAACCCCTTCTTTGCTACCACAACTTCATCAATGAAGTTATGTGTTGCTCCAGTATCGATCAAGGCAACGATTCGCTGCCCTTTGATCATCCCTCGAACCTTGAATGATTCGTTTCTTTGGAAGCTCGAAAGTTGAGCCAAGACTCCTCCACTTTCCTTCTCATCTCCGGACTCTTCTGGAGCTCTTTCTACTTCACTTTCTTCAAAATCAGATTGCTGGTCGGAAAAATCAGAACTACTTTCACCAGCAAAATAGTACTCAATCTGATTAAATTTAACCCCCTTAGGGCAAACATGATCTTGAGACCATTTTTCCCTACATCGGAAACACAACCCCTTTCTTCTGAGTTCGTTCAGGGTCTCCGGATCCAATCTTGTGACATGGGGATTATGATGTTTGAACTCCTTATGCTGAGGTCTCAAAGGAGGTCTATGCTGAGGTCTTTTCCCTTTATCCCTTTTCTGAAAGGGGGAATTGGATTGAAACTTCGCCTTAGGAGCAGCCCACTCCATGTTTCTTGCCTTCTTCATGGCCTCCTGTAGGGTTGGTGGATCAAAGGCTTTAATCCAACCTTTGAGTGGTTCTGTCAAACCTTCACTGAAAAGGATCACCAATCTCCTCTCCGTGATTCCAGTAACCATGACTGAGAGTCTCTGAAACTCAACAATGTAGGCATCAACTGTGTCGTACTGCCTCAACTGTGCAAGTTCTCTGAAATGAATTTCAGGATCCTTTTTCTCAAACCTCTCGATGAGCCTAGTGGTGAACTCATCATAAGTTGTGATAGACCGATGACCTAGAGTAACTAGGCCATGGTACCACCACTCGTGCGCCACCCCATCAAGGTGTAGCGTAGCGAACTTGATCGCCTCTTCTTCTGCCATGGGTCTGAGAGCTAGATAGTTATCCAGCTTCTGTATCCAAGCTCGGGCTGAACTGGTATCACTCCCGTCAAAGTGTGGAAGTGTAACCTTGTTGACAACTTGGTACAAATCTCCTTGAGTTGATGGTCTTCTTTGATCATAGTGTCTCCCTTGTCCTTTGTTTTTCCTTTTATGATCCATAAAATCGTTATAGGACATATCCATCTTGATGTCGTTAGGGAGCGACTCATACTCTGCACGGCCAAGTCTCAACTGCTCCACGAATGAAGCATTCTCTTCGGGATCCGGCTGAGTGTTAACAGGTGCCAAGAAGGTGGGTTTGAATGGCCTAGATGAGACATAAGTGTTGTTTGAAGTATGCTGAGCAGCATGTCCATCATGCTGGTTGGAAGCACTGTGCTCTCCTCTATACCCAGTGTTGTGTAATGTCCCCTTCTCAAACCTGATCTTTCTAGTGACCGTTGGCCTTTTCCTTGGGAACCCGAAGGCTAGTCGGAAGATAAATTAGGGTTTCCTATTTTTGAGGAGGTCATTGCTCAAAGATGATGGATTCAATGGCGGATCCTTTTGAGTTTTCAGAGAGCTTCGCAGTGGTGTGTTCATCTCGGCATTCTGAGCATTTTCCGGAATTTACTATTTTTAGTAAATTCTATTTTTAGCAGCTTTCCAGTTGAGTTCAGCTCGGTTGACTTCCTGCTTCAGTTTGGTCAGATGTTTTGCTCAGTATTGGCTTCAGGGCATATTCGGAAGGATAAGTTAAGTCATTTAATTAAAAAGTCACGTTTTAATTATTATATTTTAACGTTGACCCTTGGCCTAGAGTTAATGACTTAAGGTTGTTTTAAAAAGGTGATCTTTTGAGGGTGGCGCCTCATTAAGGAATATTTTAATTATTACTAAAGTCTGAGCAAGCTTTGTTGGGCGCATTTATTAAAGTATGATATTTATTTAAAATATCAAATCTAAAGCTTTGAAGGAAAAGTACGCCCATCCTTGAGGAGATTGGGTTTTGACCTAAAAGCGGATTTTAGGGTTTTGAGAAGTCAACTGGAGAATTATAAAAAGGAGTCTTGGAGCATCATTTGGTATCTTTGGTCTATGCTAATGTTATGCTGCCGAAATGGTTGCGGAATTACTTCGAGGAATGAATGCCTCTTAGTCTGGGCTCGACTTCGTGCTTGAGAGACAGCACCCAGTGGAGAGGTTAGATTATTTGAGTGATTTTATAGTAAGTTTTTGCATTGTTGTAGAGTTATTGCCTTGAAATTCAGATTTTTGCATTTCATACTTTTCTAGAGTTGCTGATTTGATACAGCAGATTCTTGTTTGTAATCGTAAGTCAAAAAATACCAAAAAAAGAGTTCTGGGTGTTGAACATTTCTCATTGTCTAGGATAGGCGAAGCTATAGTTTAAATCTCAAATTTTTATGTTAAGTATTTATTTTTTTAAGGAAGGATCGAACTTTTCAGCAGGCCGTACCCTTTGTTGCTGTCTTGAATTCCGTGCTACTTGCATTTAAGGCATTTGGGGTCTGTTTAAGTGTTTGATCTTGGTCGCCCTTGTTGTTAGAGTGCATTGCATTTTATCTCACTTCTTTCAGGTCAGATTTAAGGAAGTCACGAACTATTCTATGAATTTGTAAGTTGCTGATTATGTAACACAAAGTGCAGATCTGATACATCAGTTTATGAAATCTGCATCTTCCTTTATTGGATGGTGTCAAGATTGCCTTATAACCTTTGCAGAGGATTCTTATTGTATGCACCATTGAAGAGCACCAAATATTCTGATTTTGCAGGCAATGATATGTTGTAAGCTGGCAGTAGTACTGACCAGTTGTTATTTTAAATATTGCCTATTTGCTGTTGTAATAGTCTAGCTTCTTCAATCATTATTGTAATAGTTATAGCTCTGCCCTATGGTAGCTACTCTCCCGTCTTGGGTCAGCAAGCACATTCTGGGTGTCGAGTATTTCCAGTTCCAGCATTTAATTCAAGCATTTAATTTTGTAATCACTCCGTCATATGGTCGCCCCTCACTCCGCATTGGATTGGGTAGCACATACTTGGCGTTGAGTTCTTTTCTGCATTTAGAATAGTAGACCCTCTAACCAATGCTCGCCATCATCGGCGCCATACTGGTTAGAGTTACAACATAAGCAGTTTGTTTTGGATCCTCTGACCAATGCTCGCCATCATCGGCGCCATTCTGGTTAGAGTTGCTTTCTTGCACGTTTTGGTTTTCTCCTCTAACCTTAACGGGTGCACTGCTTTGTAATTTGTAAATTGAAAAACGAAAAAATTTTGCTCGGAATATTCCATGTTGTTCTGTGGAATGGTGTTCTGGCCCACTTTCCCCATCATGAGCGAAAACATATCCATTAAAGCATCCATCTTCGTTTCAAATCTCTGTCCTGGACTGATGGATCTCTCTCTGCCCTTTCCACTATCATCTCTAGTGCTAGTAACTCTCTCGTTACCCCCAACTGATCTTTCACCTTCTGCCATGTCGGTTTCCTAAGAAGACTCCCAATGAGCCCTCAAGACTTCTGAAGCTGTCTGACCTTCTGGAGCCTGATAGGGCTGGAACTGTTTTCCAACCTTTTTGTCTTCCCTTGCAATGTACCTCTTTTCTCTGTCACTCATAGACAGATTGATCACAGGATGGCAAGATCTTGGCTCTGATACCACTAAAATATTCCGAGCCAAATTTTTTCGTTTTTTCAATTACAGATTACAAATCAATGCACCCGTTAAGGTTAGCAGTTAAACCAAACGTGCTGAAGCAACTCTAACCAGAATGTACACCAGGATCCCGATGTGGGCAAGGTGTGAGAATTGGTCAGAGGATCTAAATCAAATTGCTTATGCAGAAACTCTAACCAAGAATGGTGCCGATGATGGCAAGCATATGGTCAGAGGGTCTTCTACGCTAAGTACTGAAAGGGAACTCGACACCAAGTATGTGCTACCCAATCCAGTATGGAGTGAGGGGCGACCATATGGTGGAGTGTTACAAATAACAATGCTTGAAAGAAATAACTGAATTGCTGAAAGGACTCAACACCCAGAATGTGTTTTCTAACCCGAACTGGGAAGTAGCTACCATAGGGCGGAGATAAAATAACTATAATAGCAAATACTGAGCGAGAAGCTGAACATTACAAATTATGATGAGCAAGAATAACTATACTGTCAGTACTACTGCCAGTTTACAATATGAATGATAAGATCTTGCTATGAATGTGAATCAACATATAGATCAAGCTGCAATAATGTGTATTGAACTTCCTTCACTGAATAACAAAGATTAGATCTGAAAGTGCAATAAGCAGACCAACCTCAAATGCTGGTTTATGACAGTCCAGATTTCCTTGTGCACGAACAGCAGCCCTGTACTTCACGATTTCACTCACAACTTGCTCAAAACTGCATCAAATCTCATGAGACGAAAAGCCTGGTGATCCTAGTATGATGGTGACTCAAATTGAATACTAAAAACTTATCAAAAGACACTATTTATTTGATGCACAAATCCCAATGCAGGTCTGAAACAGTACGGCCCAGCAAGAGGGCGACTTTGTATTTAAAAATTGAATACTCTTCTAAAAATTCTACAACTTAAGACAAAGGGGCGCCTAGCCAAGACAGGAAGAAAGAAACAATACCCAGAACAATCTTTTTGGTATTTTTTGATTTACAAATTAAAACTCGAATCTGCTATAGCTAAAATGCAAGATCTGGAAACATCTAATATGCAAAATCAAAAACTAATTAGACACAATGCAGATTACAATGCACAAATCCCAATGAACTCACAAAACTAGACTAAATCACCACTAGTTGCTGTGTTGCAAGCAAGAAGCAATGCCCAAGCTAGGAGGCCTTCATTCCTCGAAGCAATTCCAGAGCCAAACCGGCAGCATAACAATACTGTAGACAAAAGATACCGAAATGAGGATCAAAGTCTTCCTTTTATAATTTCCTGTTGACTTCTTGAAACCCTAAACTCCTCTTCAAAGTCAAAACCCTAATCCCTTTCAAAAGATGGCGTCCTTTTCCTTCAAAGCTCAATATTGATGTTTTAATTAAATTCAATACTTTAATAAATGCGTCCACCTTACAACTTGATTTGACTTTGGGTAAAATATAAAATAATCTTTAATGAAGGCGCCACCCTCAAAAAGACCACTTTTCAAAACAACATAAAGTCAATAGACTAGGCCAAGGGGGTCAACGTTAAAACATAACATTAAAACGTGACTTTTAATTAAATAGCTCAGCTTATCTCTCCAATTGTGCCCCAAAGCCATAAATGAGCAAGCCAACTGATCAACTGAAGTAGGAAGTCAACCCTGCCAACACCAACTGTAAAACTGCCAGAAATAGAATTTACTAAAAATAGTAAATTCCAGAAGATGCTCAGAATGCCAAGAAGAACATACCATTGCGAAGCTCTCTGAAAACCCAGAAAGAATCTGCAATTGAAACAATCAACTCCGAGCCAGAACATCCTTCAAAATAGGAAACCCTAATTTTACCTTCCGACTAGCCTACGGGTCTCCGGAATAGGCCAACGGTCACTGAAAAGGTCAGGCTTGAGACGGGGACATTACAACTTTCATCGCAACCTTGCAGATTCTTGTTCGATGACGGAGGAACCTTCTTCTCCAACGAACAAAAAGATGAAGTACAAATACGACAAATACCAGAATGAGATTCTACCTTCTCACGTTGTCTCGAATATTGAAGAAATCAGAGACACGGAGATTGGGCATGTTGATATGTCCGAGTTTTTGGGGAGAGCTGAGAAATCAACTTCTCATCATATGCAGTTGCTGTTTAAAAATCATATTCATCTGGTTGCTTCCTTTCCTGTTGCTGCCCTAGAACCAGAGTTCGTTCTTGCGTGCGCGGCTCATTTTGACAAAGAATCCCGAACAATTAAAGATGATGATGGGAATGTAGTCATAAGACTTGATCCAGAAACCATTCATAGGGTTTTCAAAGTTCCAGACTCACCTATGTATTCAGATATTTCAATGAAGAGTGCTTTAGATCATTATGAACACAAGAAGGAAGATTGTAAACAGCATATCAATACCAAATGGCTTCTGAAGCGTCGAACTGGTGTGTCTCGGTTGCCCAAGCTGTATCGATCTGACTTCAAAGAAGAAATCAATGATATCATCACTCTCTTGAGCAGAATTATGGGGTTGAAATTCTCTAATGTCTTTGAGAAATGGATGTATAAATTCATTGTCGTGATTAGAAAGGCACAACACCCAATCTTCTGGGGTGAAATAATCAGTGATAGCTTATGTGAGCAGCTTGCGCAAGTTCCTACCACGCTTACATTCTATATGAATTCCTATCTGGTTTATATAGCAGCTTCATTGAGACAGTTTCCAGGCCTTTCTACCGTCGGAGATAGATCTCTTGTCCCGGTTTGGGAATACTATGATCAGCTGCCATTGATTCCTAGTAGGATTCATCACAGAAGAGTTCAAGATGCGTTCTTTGGTTATTTCATGTGCCTTTTTGACAAGAACTTGCAGAACAACAAAATATCAGATGCTGCTTGGAAAAAAGTCAATGAATATGGTTGCCTTTTTCTTCAGTTTCCTACTTTTACCTATATGAGGGTTGGCTGTTTTGAAGATCAGCCATACATGCTGCCGAGGTATCCTACTAATAAAATTATTCTAATGGAGCTGGCAAGACAGTTGATGACAGTACATGCACGGCAAGCTTTGCAACATAAAACTGGAGTGAATATCTCATCTCATAAACCATTACAGATTGGGAGATACTCCTTGACAAGTTCTTCAAAGGCAAAAGCTATGGAAACTGAGATTCAGGAGGTCAAGATAAAAAGATTCAAGGCTAGGGCAGATTTTGATTACAGAGGCATGAAGGACAAGATAAAGAGAGCCTTCAATCATGTACATCGCCTTGAAGATATTTGGGCAGATCTCCGAACAGAGAAAGAAATCTATAAAATGGACTACTGCAAGTTTACAGTTGAACAAGTTATTGATTTTAATTTGACCCTGATTCCAGAAGGAGTAATTGATGACAGGCTGATTTTAGATCCAGAATATGAAGAACAAAGAGTTGTTGACGCTTCTATTCCAGCAATACAATGGTCTAATAAAGAATCAGTTTCTATCTTCAATAGATTTCAGTCAATCTTGGCAAATACTAACTCTTGGCTTAAGAGTATAGGCGTCAAGACTATAAAAATCAGAGTCAATAATGAAGATGATTCAGCTGGACTTGTTGGATTAAAATCAGAAGTCAGAGATAAATCCAAGGAAGGTGCTTCTTCTTCAGGAACAAGGATTAAGCTAAGAGTCAATCGTGCTGTAGAACAACCTTTGGAGGAACCAACATTAAAAGGGAAGGAGGTTAAAGAGACGCAGATCCACATCATCGATCAGCAAGAAGGAGAAGTTCTTTAGTCTCCTACTACTCTAAGCATAATGTCTCCACATATTGATGCTGCTCCAGTATCAGTATTGTCTCCTATGTCTCAATTTGATAGCTACATTAATTCCTTTTCAACGGTTTACGTTCCTCCTATTGAAGCTGCTCTTCATACATCAACTTCATCAACGGTGACTGCTTCTATAGAAAACATACATGATAATCTGGAGAATGTATTTGATGCTAATCCAATGTATCCAAACACATCACAGATAACACTTCCAGAAATTGATACATTTGTTGCAAGCTTTGATTGTTTCATGGCTAATGCTGATCACAATCCGCCATCCAATCAAGCTTTTGTTGCGATTCAAACTGAGACATCTCCAAGAGTAACAACTATGACTCAAAATGAATCTGTTGCTATCTCAAATACTGTTGCTGTTTCAAATACAGACACATTGGATCTTCCTCCATGGTTGAGTTTAGTTACTCTAAAGAGAAAGAAACAGGCAATCTCTCCAGATGTATTTGATTTCCAGCAGTTGAAGAGATCAAAGCCAAAAGCTGCAAAGAAGGCTAAAACCGTTTCACGGGTAGTTGTGGACAGTAACAAAATGAAATATGCAGAGATAGCTAAACCCCTTGCAGATAAGTCACCAGAAGAGATGCAAGTTTCTGATTATAAATTCAGAAGGGTGGATTTAGGCAAGCAAACACATGCTGGTATGATGCAAGACGCTCAAAATTCTGTAACTATTTTAACACATAGTTACAATGAACTTTTGGCAAAGAAGGAAAAATTGAAAGAAGAAAATTCATAGCTCATCTCAGTTATTCAGAAGATTGCCAATTCTTCAGAGCAGGTTAATCCATTAACTTCTTTCACTTCTGAAGAATCAGTCAAGCAATTGGAGAAAATTGCGCAAAAAGCCAAAGCAATTGATTCTTGGGCAACACGGTTGATTGATCAAAGCATTCCAATGATTGAAAAGACATTACAAGTTCTAAACAATGTTAGAATAGCAAAAATAAAGTTGAATCAGACTTTGGAAGCTTTCCAGCAAAGTTTAGATTCACTTGAAAAAGATTTGAAAATCTGGCATGAGATGGATCAAACCAAGCTACAAATTCTATGCAGCAATTCAATCCTACCAAACAGAGAGAAATACATAGAATTTGAAGAACTCATGACAAACAAGTCATTGGTTATTCAAGATCTCATCAAAAATATCCAAGCTACTCTAGAAATGAATGATGAAGTTCAGCAAGACATCCTTTCTAACTTTGAGAAAATCCCTTGCGCAGTTTTGAATCATGAAGGTGAATTACTTGCAGCTGATATGGTCACTACAAGATTGGCAGCAAATGTTCGTCAAGAGCTGGAATCAGAACATTTTACCATGGATTCGATTCACAAGTTTGTCAAATCATCGAATGATCCTTGATAAAATGCAAACTGTTTATGAAGAACATAGACTAGCAACAATAAGATATTTTGATGTAATCTTGAAGACTATTGCAGTTGCTAAGAACACACTAGGCCCCGATCCAGCTGAGATGCAAGAAATTATCAGCAGATTTCAATCTTTCAAAGCTAGGATTGATATAGAATAAAATGTTTTATCTTTATGCATTTTTGTTTTCAACAAACTACATGTAAAAACAGATTTTGTAATCGCAAGTGTTTCTTTCACTTGCAGTTTTGTAAATTGTAATTACATGTAATCAAGTTACAAGTCAAATTACAATAAGACTTGTAATTTGGAATAAGTCAATTACAAGTAGTTGGTGGTTGAGAGAATTTCTCAAGTTAGTTGGGATCCTCCCACCTTTTTCTCATGACCTCTCTCCTATAAATACTTGAGAGGGTCCTTTGTAAACATATCTTTTTGGCAAGCAAGAAAACTCTGCAGAATTTTGTACTCATAAAGACTTTGAGCTTTATAATTACAAGTTGTTCATTTTCAAATAATATCAAAGAGTTGCAGATTTCAAACTTTGTGTTGAATTCTCACTTTGTGTCCATTGTGTTCTTATGTCATTTTGGGGCATTGCTTTGTGATCATTTGAAAATTGAGAAAGATTGCTAAGGAGAGCTTCAATTAATATATTTTCAGACTTTTTGCTGTCAATATTGAAGATTGAATTTATAGATTAGAAGTTAAGAAGAATTGCAAGTCTTTGTGCTCGTGACGATTCTCATTCATAGTAGTTAAATAGATACATCATATTTTCAGACTTTGTGTTGTTTTATGTTGTATATTATCATTAGAATTATCTTACAAAAGAGTAGATAGGATTGCTGATTTTCAATACTTTGCGCTTGAGGTTATTTTCCCGTCCCGAAGGAAGTGACGGAAGTCTTTGAGCTTTCAGGAAACTTCATTTCCTTTCCATTGATTTTATTACAAACTGCTGTAAGAGTTTTATTTAGAAGTTAATCCTACTTTTCTGCAAAGAGAAAAAAGTTTAATCTTTCCTGAAACAAGAGGAGAGATTATCGTTCCACCCATATTTGTTTTTATTTAGTTAGATAGGGGGAGCCTTCCCTTAAATAGGAGAGTTTAACTCACACACTGTGTTGAAATCACAATTTCGCTAAACCTCCTAAGTTTACAAAATATTCAACCAATAGTTACATCACTACGAAGCCTTCGAAAAACCCACAAAGAATATCTAGACATGCGTTGAAGACTCCAACATGCAAACCCTAAAAATAGCCTCTGAAGTGAAAATTGTTGAAAGTTATCATCTCATCTTGCATGTTATACCATTGCGTAGGTCTTGGAAAACCCAGAAATATTCTCCAGACATGCATTGAAAAATTTCGCATGTAAACCCTAAAATATGCTCCTGAAGGTGATACTTGCTAAAAATAGAAAGTTGTTCATTTCAGCTCAAAATTTGTAGGCAAGCAGTTTAAGGCGTCTTGGATGCAGTGTGACGGATAGAACTTCAAAAGTGCTGAGAAAATGCCCCAAATCAGGTACTTACTAAAAATAGTAAGTTGTCAGAAAGTGCATGAAATTTTGCTGGGAACCTGCTAGAAGCTTACTGACTGCAACGCCAAGCTCAAATTTCAATTTACTCACTCCATTTGACTTCAAACTAGCCGGAAGATCCAAAACCCTAATTCTCAGACTTAGCCAAAATTTCAAGTTTAAGCTCAAAGATGGGCACATCCCCGGAAAGGCAGACAGCTAAAAAGAGACAAAAAGACAAAAATTAGGGGGTCCCCATTTTGAATGGGGTGATGTGTGAAAAGGTCACAACACGACCTAGAGAAGAGGTCACCTAGATTTGTATATATGTAAGGTGAAGATCATTCATTAGATCAATCAATTCATTCTCAATTCAATTCGCACTTTCAAGAAGAAGTTTGCACTTGCAGCAGCAGATCATCATTTTATAGCAGCAGATCGAATTCAAGGAGAAACATGTGAATGGTTGAGAAAAAAACATTCTACTATTAACATGAAAAAAGGTTGCATAATAAAGAGGTTACATATAACACTGTAGATATTAACTATATCTACCTACCTAGAGACTACTGTAGAAACAGTAGTTAACTAAGCTAACAAAACAAAATAACATTGACCATTAATATAAAAAGATAATATTCTAACACCCTCCCTTAATGGTCAATCCGTCAGCAACACCAAGTTGCCCCCTGAATTTTACAAACTTATCTGGGCTCAGAGACTTGGTGAGAATATCTGTAGTTTGATCCGCTGTCGGAACATACTGTAGCTGAACTGATCCATCTTCTACCAACTTGCGGATGTAATGACAATGAAGCTCGACATGTTTGGTACGTTCATGGAAGACTAGATTTTTGGCCAGATTGAGCACCCCTTGATTATCAGTGTACAAGGGAGAAGGTCCTACTTGTGACATGTGCATGTCAGAAAGCATCCTACGAAGCCAAACTACCTCACATGCTGCTTTAACGGTTCCTCAATATTCAGCTTCAATCAAAAAAAGAGCCACTACTTGTTGCTTCTTGTTGGTCCATGTTACAGCACCTGTACCCAAACTGAATACATACCCAGAAGTAGATTTTTTGTCATCCACTGAACCTGCCCAATCTGAGTCTGTGTAACCAATCAGCTTTGGATCCTTGCATCTGCCATAGAGAATGCCATAATCTGAAGTGCCCTTAACATATCTCAGCACTCGCTTCGCTACAATCCAATGATCAACTTTTGGAGCTGTCATGAAGCGAGAAATGTAGCTCACTGCAAAACTGATGTCAGGTCTAGTAGCAGTGAGGTAGATGAGACTGCCCACTAGAAGCCTGAATGTCGTTTCATCGACCGGAGGTGAATCAAAGTTGGCTGACAACTTCAGCCCCTTCTCCATAGGTGTGGAGACAAGTTTGCAGTCCTGCATCCGAAATTTGTCAAGCAGACTTCGGGCATATTTAGACTGAGAGATAAAGATGCTACCAGCGGTCTGCCAAACTTCAATACCCAAACAATAATGGAGAAGCCATAAATCTGTCATGTCAAAAGCCTAACACAAATCTTGTTTGATTGCTGCAATCAAATGTGTTGAACTACCAGTAATGATTAAGTCATCAACATAGATCACAAGAAACAAAATATCATCACCGGATTGTTTGACATACAGATTACTGTCAGAAGGGCTACGCTGAAAACCATGATCAACCAAGTACTGATCAATCTTGTTATACCATGCACAAGGCGCCTATTTTAGTCCAAAGAGTGCTTTCACGAGCCTACATACCTGATGTTCTTTGCCGGAAACCTTGAAACCAGGAGGTTGCGTCATGTAGACTTCTTCCTGCAATTCACCATTGAGGAAGGCACTCTTGACATCCATCTGATGAACTGTCCATCCAAATTGGGTTGCAATAGCGAGAAGAAGACGAATGGTGCTCATCTTGGCAGTAGGAGCAAAGGTCTCCTCGTAATCAACGCTCTCCCGCTGTGTGAATCCCTGAGCAACTAACCTGGCCTTGTATTTATCCAATGTACCATCGACATGATACTTGACCTTATAAACCCATTTGCAACTGATAGGTTTCCTCCCAGGAGGAAGATCAGAAAGAACCCAAGTGTGATTCTTCAGAAGACTATGATATTTTGTCTGCATAGCCTTTTCCCACTCTAGAATTCCTTTAGCCTCTGAGTATGTATGAGGCTCATAGATGCTGCGGATGTTGGCCATAAGAGCAAAATTGACTATGTTGGGCTGCTTGCTCTTTCTACGAACTGATCTTCCCTCAATGAGTTCATCATCATAAAGATCACCGATAGTCTTGGCCCACCACTTAGGCCAACCAGTAGAAGTACCAACATTTGGAATAGGAGAAACAGCATCGCCTGGGATGTCTGGAACAAAGTCATCTGGATGTGAGTCCTGAGGAAAATCAGGTGGTGCTATATCATGATCGGTAGACTCCTCATCTTCAGAGTCAGAATGCTCTGAAGCCCACCCATCAAGGGAACCAAGAGGAAGACAAACACCCTCATCAGGAACCTTCATAGGCTGATCCGCAAGACTAGTAGTAGGAACAAATGGACCTATAGTCTCATTAATCACAACATCACGACTGAATATGAGACGATCCGTCTCCACATCAATCAACCTGTATGCCTTGTGATTGTCGTTGTAACCAATAAACATAAGTGTTTGGCTCTTGGAGTCTAACTTGGTACGCTTGGCATCTGGAATCCATACCTTAGCCTGACGTCCTGACCAGGCTTCTTCAGGAGTCATCTTCTTAACGACCTGTGTAGGTGATCGATTCAGGAGGTAGAATGCAGTGTAGACTGCTTCAGCCCGGTATTTCTTAGGTACATTTTTGTACTCCAGCATAGAACGAGCCATTTCAGTAATGGTGCGATTCCTACGTTCAACGACACCATTCTGCTAAGCGGTGTATGGTGTGGTATGTTGGTGCTTAATGTTGTGTGCAGCACAAAAAGTAGAGAAGTCAGCTGAACAAAACTCCCCCCCATTATCTAACCTTAGAGTGACAATTTGAGAACCTGATTCTTTCTCAACTAAGGCCTTAAACTACTGAAATGTACTAAACACATCTGATTTATGTTTCAAGAAATACACCCAAATTTTTTGACTGAAATCATCAACGAATAATAAAAAATACCTAGACCCAGTAACAGAAGGAGTATTCATTGGCACACATACATCAGCGTGAACCAGTTGAAGTACCTTAGAGGCTCGCCAAGAATCACCATCCGAAAACAGTATCCGATGCTGCTTTCCAGCTTGACAAGCTCCACAAACTCCATGATTTTGAGTTTGGATCTCAGGTAGACCAACAACGAGACCCTCCCGAGATAACTAAGAGAAGCAGTGCACATTCAAGTGGCCATAACACTGATGCCAAAGTTTGTTAATGGTTGTACTCCTAGCTGCCAGAGCGTGCTCCTGAGAATCACCAGAATCAGCAAGTCTGTACAAACCGTGATCCTCAAGCCCCATAGCGATTGTAGTACGAGTGTCCCTATCAATGATGCTACAGGTGGACGAACTGAAAACAACATCCAATTGGGGAGAATGCCGCATGATTTGACTGACTGAGAGAAGGTTATGTTCCATGCCTGGAACATAGTAAACATCGAGAAAGAGTAAATTTCTTCCTCCTAAGTGAATCTGGACAGTGCCCTTACCAACAACTGTGTACTATTCACCTCCGTCAAAAATGATAGAATCAGCGAATGGTTCGAATTTGGTGAACCAATCCCGACGATGAGTAAAATGTCGTGATGCCCCTGAATCAATATACCAGGCAGAAGATTGGACTGGATCTGCAGTTCTCTTGGCCATAAAAGCATAGAATGTAGATTCTTTCTGCTCAGTGTGTTCTGCGACAATTGCCTTTTGTTGAGACCCTCCCTGCTTCTTCTGTTTAGAAGCCAAACGAACGCGACAATCAGCCTTCATGTATCCGTATTTATGGCAATAATTGCACTAAACGTTCTTCTTGCTGTCCTGAGAAGAACCAGAGCCTTTCGGCTGAGAAGATTGAGCCTTCCCTTTGTTCTTAGCAGAAGATTTAGCAGAGAACGCTTGCTCTATGGAGGTGGAACTGGTACTGCTCCCAAACTATTGTCGCCATCAATCCTGCTACAAGAGCTTGTTGCAAAGATCTTCAAATTTGAGATCAACATTGGTGGAGGTGATATTCAGTGTCTCAATGAAATGCTCATATGAACGTGGGAGACTCTTCAGAGCAATGACAATCATATCTTCTTCCTCCATTTTTCGACCAATAGCCTCCAACTGATCACGAATGTCCTTAATCTTCGTCAGATGTTCCTATAAGGACATTTTCTCATCCATTATGATGGAAAAGAGCATGTTCTTGAGAAAGAATGCTCTGCTCTTGTAAGAGGTTTCATGAAGGGCCTTCAGATGATCCTAGATTTCTATAGCAGTTTTTCCAGCCAGTACCTAAGGTAACTGCTCATCTATGACTGAAAGCTTGATGAGCATGACAGCTTCCCAGTTGCGTTCATCCCATTTGTCCTGGTCATTGCCAACAACGGTAAGTCGAGGTGATGTACCTAGAACAACCACATCAAGACACCGATACTCAAAGATGGTCAGCATACGCTGCTTCCAAGTGTTATAATTCTTCCCGTTGAACTTCTAGCTGCTTTCAAGCATTATGTTCGTCAGAGATGCCATCACGTACCTCGAGGTCAAATTGGTGAGGACAAAATAATGCACAGAAAACAGAAACAAGTTCTGCAAAACAAAGTCCAAGGCAGAAACCGAAACCCTAGCACGGATTTCGACGTTTTACTGAAAACCCAGAAAATATTAATAACCCAGAAGTTTTTAGGAATACCCAGAAAATTTTAACAACACAAATTTTGAGGCACGGAAAACAAGGTACCCAGAAAAAATGGAAGACAACCTAGTTGAGATCTCGAAAAACCCACCAGGAATCTGTAATTAAAATAAAATTTTGACTTCAAACTGAGGGTCAAAACCCTAGTCAACCTTTTGGAACCCTAGGCCACCATTAATAGACCAGAAAATTGCAAAAAAAAAGTGTTCAAAAACCAAAGTCGCGTCGGAAGGTAAAAGGAAATCGCGTGCAAGTATTAAAACGTGACCAATAAACTAAGAGTCGCAACTAGATGCAGAAGAAATCGCATCCAACAATACAAATTGCGTCCAACAAAGACTGCAAAACGCGACTCAAAGAATATTTGGAAATCGCGTGCCAGAAGAGAAGAAAAATGCAGGCAAAACGAAGACTGTAAAACGCATTTGTTAAGGGGAAAAAATGCCACGAAAATGGCGTCCACACGCGGCCTCAAGAAACTGAAAAACACAGAAAAAAACGAGCAGAAAACATGCGAAAAAGAGACGCGCGACTAGAGACCAGAAACGCACGGCCAGACAAAGAAATATCGCGCCCAAAAACGCAAAAAAACAAAGGAATAATGGCACACGAAAGACGTCACACACACAGACAGAAAACGTGGGCCGATGAGGTTAAACAGGTGAAAGGGAGTCACGCTTTGAGCAAAAAAACAGAGACGCAACTTGAACCAGAGCCTCTCCACGATTTTCAAAACCCTCAATTTTTCCAGAACCCACGAAAACCCTAGCTCTGATACCATGTGAATGGTTGAGAAAAAAACATTCTACTATTAACATGAAAAAAGGTTACATAATAAAGAGGTTACATATAACTCTGTAGATATTAACTATATCTACCTACCTAGAGACTACTGTAGAAACAGTAGTTAACTAAGCTAACAAAACAAAATAACATTAACCATTAATATAAAAAGATAATATTCATTTGTATCTTTGCATCAAGGAGAGGTGTTGTTATTCATTGTATTAATTTGGCCTTGTGTAGGGCCTGACTTGTAAGCAGATTTCTGCTCTTATTTATTCAATATATAAGGGATATATTTTGTTGGGTTTTTCTCCCTCGAGAAGGAGGGTTTTCCCAGGGTAAACATAGTGTTCATTGTCTTATGTGTTGCATTTTCTGATTGCTTATATTTCTGATCTGTAAAACTAACATTCAGGGGGAGCTATTCATTGCCTTATCTTTTAGTCCCGGAAAGCCTTTGCCATTAATGTCAAATGGGGAGGAGTAGAGTAAGAGGGAGTATTTTAGTCAAGGGGAGAAGTTTGTTCCTGTCGCATTCCGAGACTATTTCTATGAGAGGTTGCCATCAATGACAAAGGGGGAGATTGTTAGAATTTGTTGTCATTGATGTCAAAGGAAGTCAAAGGTTAAATGGTGCCATTAAGATCATTGGGGAAGGAGTTCATTGATGTTGATTGGCAGCCTTGCATGAAGGAAAATAATTATATAATATTTTGGCCCAACCCCCCTCTTTTTGGTGCTCCATTTTGAGAATTTAAATTTGAAAAAATATATATATATAAGGGATGACCCCTATTGGAGCGCCCAAGTTTGTGTGAAGAGGTGAATTTAAAACCCAAAGTTGCATCACTTGGTAAGGGACACATTCTTTCTTGTAATCGCCCCTCTTTGTCAAGATATAAGGTGTGGTTGCAAAGTGGTGGTTTAGAAGGCAAGCATTTTATTGAATATCATTTGTATGAAGAGCAGAATTAAAAAGTATATGAGCAGATCTATGCGAAAATTCATGGCAGATTTTTGCAAGTGATTTAAAGCAGATTTTGATGACTTCATGAGCAGATCTATGAGAGATACTTGAGGAGATATATGAGCAAATTTATGGCAGATTTTTGTAAGAGACTTAAAGCAGATTTGTGAGCAAGTTTTTTAGCAGCATATTGGAGCAGATCCAAGAAGTTCCAAATAATTATCATATTGTTCATTTGGAGGTTGGTGCCTCCTAACCAAGGAGATCGGGAGGTTGGTGCCTCTTATTAGAAGAGATTGGTGTATCTTGCTAAGTTGGTACTCAATTGTGGGGATTGGTGTCTCCAATGGGTTGGTGCCTACGAAAGAAAATTTGTAAAAGAAGTAGGTTGGTGCCTACAAAAAGACCTATATAAGCAATATTTTGTTGCCATGGTTTTCTCCCGCAAGGGTTTCCACGTAAATCTTGTGTTCCTTATTGCTAGATCCTGAATGTGTATTATTGTTGTGGATGATTAAGTTGTGAAGTATTACTGTTGTGGTTGTTTAAGTTTCGAAAATTAAAAGATCTTTGGTATACTGATTCACCACCCCTTCCCTCTCTGCCCCCAAGTGCTCTTCATTATGTACTGTCAATAATTTCCTGTGTAAATCATATCAGCAGCATCAATATCTGTTAGAGTTTATCTGGGTCATATTAGGCCTGATATTTGCATTATATGATATTAGGAAAAAATTACTGTTCTAGAAATTATTTACAAACTCTTTCAAACCAAGTGAAAAGTCTTTGAGAACAGCTTGATGCAAAAATGTTTGTCAAAATGTCTAAGCTATGAAAGTATGTAAATCTGCAAAAAAATTGGTATAAAATTGGTTTGGGATATTTCATCGCAAAAGCATAAAAGCAGAAAATGGAAATGCACGAGGTAGAAGTATACCAATGGACTTAAAAAAAAAATTAAGCACTTCACTTGTATATTAGTAGGTGAGCTCCAATCCAAGCTGCATTCGCAGCTGCTTTGATTTATATGATGAGCCTATGTTGAAGTAACAAGTTACATGAGACAGAAAATTGCCTGGGTTTCACCTTGGAGAAACAAAGGGGCCAAATGATGTTAAAACTGGCCATATTCCTTAATAATACACACTTTGAGACATATAAGTGGACCAATAGAGCAATAGACATTTACAACAGCAAAGATGGATCTTTTTACTTTTTACTTGTCATGTCAAACATGTTGCATAGTTAAAGATGAGTTAGAATTGCAAGTGCACCAAAGCAGACATGACACACTATCAATTATCTTAAAGATGACACAAAAGAACCAAATTCTGTAGTTTTAGCTTAATTTTGTGCACAGATCATTACTTACCTGGCCATCCACAAGAAATATAATAACTGAGGCCTCTTCAACTGCTGCAGCAGCCTGTCTCTCTATCATTGAAGGTAATCCTGCAGCAATTGCTTCCCTTGCAGCACGTGCAATATCATCCTGACTTCCACCTCTTGTTAGTGATAGTCCATCTGTTCTATCACAATGTGACTTCGGAACAGTCATAACACCACCAGTGTCTACAACCATGAATTCATTCTCTCCCCAAAATGATCTACCATACAAGCGATCTCTAGTTACACCTGGCTCATCAAGCACAATTGCTACATTCCCCTGTACAAATTATGATAGCTTATGGTCTTTAATTTTATTTAATCAAACAGAAAAAAGAAATGATGGCACCAACTCAAATGCCATATGTATGATATGCTTTCATCATGTGTGTGATCAACAGATTATGTTTTTTTTTTTTGCAAATGGAATGCATGTGCATTTGTGGGCCAAGCATGAACACACTTTTCACCTGTACACATGTTCAAATTCATGTTCATTAAACCTGTTTTCATTTATGTGTTTGTGTTTATGTATGCATCCAAACTGTGCTTTCGTCTGTGCTTGTGCAAGAATGATAACAGTGCTGGGAACAAAATGTACCATACCCCAACAAGCCGGTTGAACAGGGCCGATTTGCCAACATTTGGCCTTCCAACTATAACAACCTTTTGAAGAAGATGATCAGGCACCTGTAAGTTGTAACAGCACATGAATTTCCACAATTTATATCAAATTTCATCTCAAACTCTAGTGGCAGACTACTGAATGCAAAATTTTCATCTAAATTCATCTGTGTACAAAAAAATGAAATCATTCAGATTTGGTTTCAACAAAAATAGTTTGAAATTGAGTACCAATAGGTTTAACAGACCTTCTAAACCTGCAGGCAAACACAGGAATCTGAATGACAAATGATTTCATTCTACTGGGGCAGAAGAGATAGACATCTCCATCTCCATTCAATCTAATTTCACAGCTAAGATTGAGACCTAATATTCCTAAGGGCTACAAAGTATAAAAATTAGACTTATACCTTGATGTAGACCTAACTTGACAGGTAGAATGCACTCATATGCAGGAACATAACTTCACACATAAACACAGATTATCGTAAGAGAATGTCACACACATGTTGTACTATAAAATCACAGCATAAGCCAAAGAGCAGTGAACACTGACATAATAATTACAATCCTGACTACGACGGGAAATGGAAGAAATCCATGACAGTAACCTCATGTCCAATCCATGGGAGAAAAGGTGCAACAGTTGAGAAACAGCTTATTCTCATAAAAATTGCAAACTGTGCTCCTAAAAAACTACTCATGCATCCCCTCATTAAAGGGTTAATGTAATGTCCCCACTTGGGAATGCCCTCGATTTTTCCCTAAATCCTTAATTTCCCAATAACAGAATGGATTAGAGAATACTTTTCACCTTGATTGAAGACCTGCACATAGGTTGGAAATCACCACCACAATCATTTTGGTTAACAAATTATAATTATTCATCACAATAGCTGTCATGTCCCCAAAATTGTAACACATTGAAATTCAAATAAATGCAAAAATAAATAAAGAAATATATATAAACAATTTTATTATCAAGATACTATTATTATTCAAACATTACTATAATTATAATTATGAAGGATAATATTATAATTATAAATGATTATATATAATCATTATAAATATTAATGGGAAATACATAATATATATCAATATAAAAGATGGCCATCTAAATCACAACTATCATATGGAATGAAATGATTAATATTAAATCATAATAGCAAAATAATATTCACAAGAAAAACAATATAAAATAATATTAATATATATATATATCAAACAATAAATATTTGAATAGAATATACTACAGCAATCCTAAAAGTATCAATTATCCCTAATGCAGTGATTCCTAACAAAATCTTTAAAGCAGCGATTGACCCCTATGAATAAGACAAAGGGATGCTGACCTGTGAATAAGATAAAATTCCTAATAAAAGTAGAAAGGCAGCGATGAATATCAAGACAGCAGTTTAACATATATCCCAGTGATTATAATTAGGCAACGTTTCCATTACTAAAAGGCAACAATTAAGATAGAAAAAAGGCAGCGATCCCATAAATAATAGATTAAAATGAATTCTCAGCAATTAGTTGTGTCCCTTCAAAAAGATACAATCTTGCAAAAAGACGTGCCTCCTCATCTAAAGGGGAAGGTATAAATAACATTTAAGGAGGAAGAATGAGAAATAAGTCTGGATTTCAGGAATAGTAGCAGATACATGAATATAATACTCAGATTTAAAAGAAGAAAATGATGGGAAAGAAAAGAGCATGAGATATCTGCTGAAGAAAGACACCGTTACAGTATAAATAGAATTGGGAAATAAGTACTGTCATATGTTGAACAAAGGATAGTAAGTAAGAATAATAAGTATAATAATAATTCAAATCCCAGTTGAGACTTATTTAGGTATGTTATAATTTCTAAATCTATCTAAATATATTGTGATAGTTAATCAAAATGACAAGTATATATATATTATGATGATTGGCAAATAGGATGTAAACATAATATATTTTTAGCATAATATGATTTATGAATCTATTGGAATATATTAGGATGGAAAGTAAGTGAATATGATTATATAGATGTGTATGTACGTAAATAAATATGCACCTACATATGTATATATTCAGGCAAATGTAATTATTGTAAATCAATCAGGAATAATCATATACATATAGATCTTTATATAGATGTAATAATGATGCTTGTAGCAATTATGGAGCCTTATAAATAATTATGATGCTTAATATAATTATGGATAATAGATTCTTATCTGTTGAGTTACACTAACGATATCTTTTGAGTGCAAAGAAACAAGAACAATTGAATCTTAGAGGATACATCATCGCATCAAAGATCGGGCTCAGGGAAATAAGTCTGAAAGAAGTCCAGTGAGTACGACAATCAGAGGTAAGTACCCTCAACCAACTGATATAACATTGAGGTTTATATATCGAATTTCGATTCCTCTGACATTGGGTTACAGTGTAGTGCCTAACTCATATCTTATTAGATTAAATACCAGTTGGATTCATAAATATTTCATTTTGTGATAACTTGTGAATACAATCTAATATATCTAATGTTGAATGAATGCATAGACCGATTTAATGATAGTAATAGATGTATAATGAACTTCATATATTCAGCATAAGTGATTGTCAAACACCCTGAATAGATATAAAGGGATATTATTTACAAGAGTCCAATAATGATGCTTGCAGCAATTATTGTATATCATAAACTATTATGACTTTACCTTGAAGGATAGACTTCGAACCAAAACTCACTTTCGCTAGCGCTCAATAAGGACAGTGCGTTTGTGGAGGGAAAAGCTGGTAAATCGCTCCACTGATGGAGGGTCCCAAGATGGGTGGAACACTTTGAGGGAGTCCACTTGAGATGAGTTCATGCGCCCTTTACACAGTAAATCGCCATCCCATGAGGCTAGGAAAGAGGAGACAAGGCGAGATTCTATTCCAATCAAGAGTAATAAGTCATATCAGATTATGTTAGTTTATACCCTAGATGATAATGCATTTCATTTTTCTTTTTCTTTAAATGTGCAATCTGAAATAATCTAACTATGAACAAGGAATTTGTGTGGCATTTGCTTGTTATGCATGATGTGTGCAAGACCCTCAAGGCAATTTACATGTGCAAAATTAGGTGTTGGTAAATAAATTTCTTGACCCTAACTTGTATATTTTATATCTCTAATAAGGCGACATTACAATAGCAATACTAGCAAGTGACCTTATTCTAAGTATTAACAAATTCATGACAACATGATAGGGTAAGTGAGGTTGCAGTGGGTGTCCTAGTAGCCAACTCTTCTAGACCCAAGGGCAGCACCCGTTGAGACAACGGCAAGTACCCCCTTGGCCCATGTGGGCTCATCTTGTCCCCTCCTGGGTGGCATATCTATAAGATGCCCTCTCGCTGTACTCCCTCGGCAATCCTCATAGGGTAAGTGAACTTGCAGCGGGTGTCCCAGTAGCCAACTCTTCTAGACCCAAGGGCAGCACCCGTTGAAGCAACAGCAAGTACCCTCTTGGCTCATGTGGGCTCATCTTGTCCCATCCCGGGTGGCGTATCTAGAAGATGCCCTCTCGCTGTACTCCCTCGGCAATCTTCCTTCCCTTATCCATGGTGTGGATATGCATTAAAACATCATTACACCATGAGGGGTGATTAGGAGTTGCAAGAAAGTGTCTTGGCAGTTCAACTCCCCTACACCCAAAGGCAATACCCATTGAGACAACGACAATACCCCTTTGGCCCATGGGACTCATCTTCTCCCCTCATTTGGGTGGCATATCTAGAAGAGGACCCCTTGATATACCTTCTTGGCAATTTCCCTTTTTCCCACCATGGTTAAGGCATAAACAAAGTGATGTAATTCTCAAATAAATATATCAGCAAATAAGGACTAATAATGCCACACATGGCTCACTCTACCTAAGTGACATATATGAGTAACTAGCATCCAAAAGAATAACATAAAATTATCATTCCTAAATGTCCATAATTAGTACTCATCAAATGCATTCACTCCTGAACAGCATTAGTAAGAACATCAACAACATCACTGTATAATACAGATATGCATCCTAACATTATCTTATTAATAATAATGAATGACATTACCATAATGATAATATCATGCATCTAATATTATCTTATTCCTAATAATGGAATGATATTACCCTAAAGATATTCTAAATAACATCATGCATCTAACCTTATCTTATTCATAATAAGGAATAACATTATCATAAAGATATCCCAAATAATAATATTGTGCACCTAACATTATTTTCTTCAAAATAAAGAATAACATTACCTTATTCATAATAAAGCAAAACACTCCCATAATGATATCTTAACTGCTGTTCTGCACCTAATATTATCTGATTCATAAATAAGATACATTACCGTAATATTCTGATTTGCCAATATTATCCGATGAAGATATACTCTTAATATTTCTGAGTATCCTGCGTATTGTCTTCCTTTCAGCCAGCGATGAAGATCCTTTGTTTGGTAGTGACTTCCCTCAAATACCCGCTGATGTGGAGGGACGTGACTCTTACTTGGTCACCTGCCTTTGAAAGAGTTTGACCGAAAGTTTGGGTGCATCGTTTCGTCAAATGATAATCCTCCTTAATTAGTAATCGCTGCCCCTTAAGATAGTCTTTGAAGGTTCTGACTTTTATTATAGTCATAACCGGATATTGTGTATATTATAATGTTATTACAAATGATTGTAATTATAATCATATTTCATATTATTATTTTGTTTTCTGATGTGTATTATGTTTTTACAATTTTATTTTTAATTTATTTGTATTTTAGTATTTATGATATTATATTTGATAATTTAATTATAATATTATCTTGTGATATTTATAATTAAATTACTAATATTTATAATTTATAATTTTAATATGTATTTTGTTTATGATGTCTTATATCTCAAAATTATAATTTTGGGGGGACATGACAATTAAGAGGCTATAAGACTGTATGAAATGCTATGCCTTTCTGCCCTTTTCAAGCTGAGGATGTGAATCTGGGATGGAGAAGCCCCAGTGAAAATTTTGTAAAATTGGATTTTGATGGTGCATGGCAAGGCAATCCAAGTAAAGTAGGTGCTAGTTTCAGTATTAGGAAAGATGATGGGAGTTTTATTCATAGTGGTTCTCCCTTCTTGGGGATTAGGGCAAATGATGAAGTAGAATGGAAAGGAGTGGTGTTGGGTTTCGTGGCTGCCTCATCCATTGGTGTACAAAATTTAGTGGTAAAGGGTGATTCCATGGTGTAATCGATGCTCTTATAATGGGCTCTAGTCTCAATTCGAAGCCAATTTCAAGTTATAAATTTAAATAAGGTGATCACTTTAAGCTATTCTAGTCGGTTGTAATTGTCCGTAGTCATAGTCGGTTGTAGTCGGCCAAGAGTGTACTTGGTCGGTCGTGAGTCATAAATAAATAAGACTTTAGTTAATAATTAATATTTTCTATGTACTTGTCATGTTAGTTAGTTGTCTTGGGAATTAAGTTCCTGACGAAGTAATTAGTTGTAATGAAGGGACGCGACAGTTGGTCTCTCAACCACTACCAATGTACTATATGTACTTGAGTCATGTAATCAGGAAACACAGTTACTATTGTTATGATTGTACTAGCATAAATTCTATCAATAAAGACAAGTATGATCATTTTGTGCATTGTCTTCTAGTACGTTCATTATGTTGTGTAAGTTATTTCCGTTTACTTTCATAGTACATTGGAATTCATCCTAGCGAGTAAACATTTCATGTTGAATACAAAGAGTACAAAGAAAGAGTATCAAAACTGGACGATGCGCCAACCCACAAGTCCAAACAAGTACGAGGTGAAGAAATTGTGTCGGAGCCAAAAATCAAAAAAGGAAAAAAATAAAGGAAAAGTTGGAAGTTGGAAAAAATGAAAAAAAATAAAGTAGAAGAATTCAAAAAATTCAAAAAATGAGAGAGAAAATGGAAAAGTATGAAAAAAATTAAAAAATTAGAAAAAAAGAAAAGAGACAAAGAGAGAAAAAAAGAGACGAAGAGAGAGAAAAAAGAGACAGAGAGAGAAAAGAGACAAAGGAGAAACTATTAAAAAATTTAGAAAAATGAAAAAACAAAAATAAAAATAAAAGATATTACCAAAGTCGTACAAACTAAGGAGGAAGCCGCACAAGGTGATAAAAGTCAACAAACCAAGGCAAAGACAAAGACTTCATACAATTTTGCCAAGTGCACCGTACAACATACAAGCACATCTATAAAGGAAAAGTCTGAAGTTTGTAATCATGAAAATTTCAAAAGGCAAGAAATCCATACGAAGCAAGCAAGAATCGGTCGTACGAATCACCCCATACGATGTAAAGAGGTGCCCATACGAAGCAAAGAAGAAATCACCGTACAAAGGAAAGAAGGTTTGGCCATACAAATTAAGGAGATCGCCATACAAAGGGAAGAAGATTCGGCCGTACAAGTCAAAGGTACTATCAAAAAAGTTGTACAATGCAAGGAGGGGTCGTACGAATTGGAAAACACAAATAGAAAAGTTGTACGATGTAAGGATAGGTTGTACAAGTTGGACAGTGCAAATAAAAAGTTCATACAATTTTACAAGGGCAAAAGATCCGTACGGATTCCGAAGCCATGTGGCATGCAAGTTCAAAAAGGTGCTAGCGTACAAAAATCTCTTATTTTTTGCTTAGTCAGCAATGTTTGGAGCCTCCTAAAAATTCATGGACATGATGTATGTGATGCAATTCGATGTGGTTTTCAAAGTCTTAAATTGGTCCTAGCGACAAGGGCGCTGCCCCTTTACCCCACCCTGCATCGCAACAGGGAGCACGCCAGAGGCGC